>CAUYPK010010928.1:0-49280 GCA_963574355.1 Loris lydekkerianus
GGGGGTTGATCTACTCTGATTATTCATATTGCCAGAGCTTTTTTGTTGATTTCACCTCATGATTGCTTTTCACTGTTGCCTCTGGCCATCCTCAGAGTTAGGGAGGTGTCTCTCCAAGATTAGACCCCAGCGGGATCACTCTATTTTTGCTGGATCTCTGTAGGGAGTGACCCTGTGCAGTTCCTCTGGGGCTGCTGTAGTTAGGGAGGTCTGGTTGTGGAAGCAACTCTGGTGTGCAACACACCCAGATTCAGCAACAGGGCTGGGGGTTGTGAGCATGGTTCTCTGTGCCTGGCACCCAGTGACTTTGGCACAGAGAACCCAAGGCTCTAGCAGTCTCTGGCCAGGAGAAGGGCTCTGCACAGAGGCAGGGCGTGCTCTAGAGGGCACACAGTTACCAGAGTCCCTGGTCAGATGGGTGAGCTAGTGTGGAGGCTGGGAGGACACAGGAGGGAGGACGCAGGGTTGCGTTGCTCCGGCAGTTCCTGGTCAGGGAATGTGGAGCCCCGGTGGGTGCCGGTCACTGGTCAGGGTTCACTGCACACCTCTTATGGAGGTCTGGGCAGCCCCAAGCCCAGGAGTTTGAGGTTGCTATGAGCTGTGACGTCAGGGCACTCTACCCAAGGCAACAGTCCAAGGCTCCAGTGTGCCAAGACTGTCTCACTCTGCCCCTAAGGATTAGGGCTGTGAGGCAGTTCAGTCTCTGCCTTTAAGCTGCTCAGTCACTAGGTTACTTTGTCCCGCCCATTCCTTGCTCTGGAACCCTGAGGCCGGGGCTTGCTGGAGCAGTTTTTTCACACAATGGCTTTCACTGGGCCCAGCTCAGTGGCTCATTTAGGGGCCCCAGACAGTGCCCAACGTTCTCCACACTTCTGCTCAAGCTCTCCCCAAGGCAGCTCAACTGAGTGCCAAGTCCAAGAACACCAAAACAGTTCACAGGTAAAGCCTTTACAGTTTGCAGTCTCAGTGCTGCTTGTACTCACGGTTTCTGGCGTGATTAGGTCGATCGAACACATGCAGCCACTTGCCAGTTTTCCACTGTTTTTGTCCTCCTCCTGGGGTCCAGAAGTCCCTTGCTGGCTCCCTGTATCCTCAAAGGGATGATTATAGGCAGATTCCACCGGCCAGAGATGTCTGGAGTCTTGTCTCCCCAGACTCGCTGAGCCCAGTTGCACGGAAGCTGTTACTCGGCCGCCATCTTTAATCTCCCCCCCCCCCCCCAACTAAGTCTTATATCAACCCTATGGCAAAAGTGCTCTGTATGTGTAGGTGTTTTTATGTGTGTAATGTATTTTTTTTTTAATTGTTTGGGATTCATTGAGGGTACAAAGAATTAGGTTACAGTGATTGCATTTTTTAAATAAAGTCCATACTTGTGTCCTGCCCTCAAGAGATGTGGCATACACCGTGTCCACCATACCCCTCCCCAATCCCTCATTCCTTTTATCCCCCTGTGTTAGCTCATCTACTGCCTTCACATTAGAATTGAGTACATTGGATTCTTGCTTCTTCATTCTTGTGATGCTTTATTAAGAATGTATTCCACCTCCATCCAGGTTAATACAAAAGAAGTAAAGTCTCCATCTTTTTAATAGCTGAATAGTATTCCATGGTGTACATATACTACAGCTTGTCAAATCATTCCTGGGTTGGTGGGCATTTAGGTTGTTTCCACATTTTGGCATTTATAAATTGAGCTGCAATAAACAGTTCTAGTGCAAATGTCCTTATGATAAGAAGATTTTTTTCCCCTCTAGATAGATGCCTAGTAATGAGATTGCAGGATCAAATGGGAGGTCTAATTTGAGTTCTTTGAGGATTCTCCATACTTCTTTCCAAAAAGATTAATATGTTCTGTATTGTATGTATATGTTTATTGTGGGCATCTATTTCAGTCTCTTCTATTACATGTATCTTTACCTTTTCTTTTTTTTAATTGTTGGGGATTCACTGAGGGTACAAGAAACCAGTTTACACTGATTGCATTTGCTAGGTAAAGTCCCTCTTACATATTACATGTATCTTTAACATGAAAATTTGTTTAGATACAGTTAATAAAAAAAATAATAAAATGTCCAAAATGAGAAATTGTGATTTTCCAAGACTATGCTTTGCATTACTGTGAAATACTGAAAACACTACTGACTGAATGAAATGACCTATGGTAAATACATAATACATACACTTGCCATCTTCTTACTCTTCCCCCAGCACATGAATTGCCCTGAGAGTGTGCCTACTGTTCTTCTGAGTTTGTGTTTATTTCAGGTAAGTGCACTGATTATATTATCTCAAAAATGTGCAAGCATCCTGATTATAAGATCTCAAGTAGAGGATAAAAAAGAAAAGCCTTAAGTTTTAAGGAGAAAATTAAAATAATAAAATATTTAGAAATAAATGAGAGAACTTGCATATCTAAAGGAACCCACATTATTCACATTTAGGAACAAAACTAAGAAAATAAAAGAAAGGAGAGAAGCTTGTACATCGCAGTTATCTGCTTCCAGTGGAACTGAAAAGCACTTGGAAGAAACTAAAGACTCCCGTGTGAGTAATAAGAAATGAAGGTGGATAGTGTTTTGTGGCCTCCATGTCCATTAAAAACCACATAAGCAGCTTCCTTATGAAAGGAAGAAATTGGCCAAAAAATAAAGTGGAATTTCTATAAAAACAGTACAACAGTCAACAATAATCCACCTTGGGAGGAGTCAGAGTATTTTAGCCTAAGAATGAGGATGTCCATCATTCCAAAAACGACAACAATTTACCACATCTATTTCTAGTAAGTGGTGTTTGGAGCATGGCTATCTACAATGGAAATGACTTATTACCTTCCATTTAAAGTCTACATGGAAAATAAAAAACTTCTATGAGCAAAAGATACAATGAACTAAATTTAAAAAAGACAAATGATATCTCTCCACAAAAAATGATAACTATGTAGTAATACATGTGTTAATTAGCTCTATTTGGCCATTCCACAATGTATTCAGATGCTCCCCAACTTGTGATGGGGTTATGGTGCCTGCTGACTTTGTATCATTTTCTCAACATGGCAAAGTAAAGAAATCCTAAGTCAAACAAGCCATTGTTTCTCAGGGATTGTACATATTTCAAAATATGTTGTACACAATAAATGTATATAATTTTTAGTTGTTATTTAAAATGAAAAATTCTATTTCCAACAAAGAAATGCTTTTTGAAGATTAAAAACAAGATAAATGATAGAAATGACACTGCAATATATGACAAAGTTTTAAAATTCTTCAGCTGCATAAAAAGCTTTTACAAATCAGTAAGGAATAACCCCCCAAATATCTCTACACAAAATGGTCAAAGACTATGAAAAGGGCAGCACCCATAGCACAGGGGTTATGGCACTGGCCACATGCATCAAGGATGGTGGGTTCCACCTGGGCCTGGACCAACTAAACAACAATGACAACTGCAACAAAAAAATAGCTGGGTGTTGTGGCATGTGCCTGTAAGTCCCATCTCTTGGGAGGCTGAGGCAAGAGAATCGCTTAAGCCCAAGAGTTTGAGGTTGCTGTGAGCTGGGATGCCATGGCATTCTACCAAGGGCAACATAATGAGACTCTGTCTCAAAAAAAAAAAAAAAGTATGACAAAATAACACAGGAAGAAACACAAAGGCTAATCGACACAAAACTGTTTAATTTCAATAAAGAAATTAAAATTAAAATTATGAATTACTTACCTAATAGATTGGCAAAGATATTTTTAAAAAAGGTTTAAAAAAACCACTTCAGTAACTTTCACTTGAGAATTTATTCAAAGGAAATAATAAGACTTGGGTTCAAAAACATATGTGCTAGTGTATTCATGACACCATTGTTTATGGGTTAAAAACACTGAAGTAATTTAACGTAGCAATTGAAGATTGGTCAAATAAATCAAGGTATATATTCTTTCATTTATGATTTCTGCTAGATTCTATTCCTTGGAATAGTAAATAAAACTAACAGCTCCTAGAGACCCAAATATTTATTTTAGCAGTTTGTAGATGCTAACAATGATTGGAGGGAAAAAAGAAAAAGAAATAATTACAGATTCAATGCCATCCCCATTAAAGTGCCAACGTCATAGTTGGTACGAAAAAGCTCTGTATAGCCACAAATCCTCTTTGTTTTGTAGTAAAACAAAGCTGGAGGGATCACTCTTCCAGACTCTAGGTTACAAGTCCACAGTGATCAAAACAGCATGGTATTGGAACACAAACGGAGACATAGACATATGGAACAGTATAGAAAACCAAGAGATGAAACCAGTCTCTTATTTTACCAGCCAGTTTTGATAAAGCAAACAAAAGCATACACTGGAGAAAAGAATCTCTATTTAATAAATGGTATTGGGAGAACCAGATAACCACATGCAAAAGACTGATGAAACTGGACCTGCACCTTTCCCCACTTACAAAAATTAATTCAAGATGGATAAAAGATTTAGATGTAAGGCACGAAATGATAAAAATTCTTGAAGAAAATGTGGGAAACACACTTGATGATGTTGGACTGGGGAAAGATTTTATGAAAAAGATTTCAGTGGCAGTAACAACGAAAATAAACGATTGGAACTTAAACTGAAAAGCTTCTGCATGGCTAGGGATACAATTAAAGCAAAAAGACAACCTACAGAATGGGAAAAGATATTTGCATGTCACGAATGTGACAAAGGCTTGACAGCTAGAATCTCCAGAGAATTTACATTAATCAATAAAAAAAGAGCAAATAATCCTATCTCTAGGCAAGAGATATGAACTGAACCCTCTCTGAGGAAGACAGATGAGTGGCTAACAAATATATGAATAAATGCTCACTGTCCCTAATCATCAGAGAATTGCAAATCAAAACCACCTTGAGATAACACTTCACCCCAGTGAGAACAGCCCACATCACAAAGTTCCAAAGTTGCAGATGCTGGTGTGGATGTGGAGAGAGGAGAACACTTTTATACTGTTGGTTGGATTCCCAACTAATACAGCCTTTTTGAAAAGAAGTATAGTGAATCCTCAAAGAACTCAAATTAGAACCCCCATTTGATGCCACAATCCCATTACTAGGCGTCTACTCAGAAGAAAAAAAATCCTCTTATCATAAGGACATTTGCACTAGATTTACAATAGCCAAGATGTGGAAACAGCCTAAATACCCACCAACGCAGGAATGGATTAACAACGTGTAGCATATGTATACCATGGAATATTATTTAGCCATAAAAAGAGAGAGACTTTACTTCTTTCATATTAACCTGGATAGAGATGAAGCACATTCTTCTTAGTAAAGTATCACAAGAATGGAAAAACAAATATCCAATGTACTCAATACTAACATGAATTAATCGTAG
The DNA here is from genome assembly GCA_963574355.1 of Loris lydekkerianus. Taxonomy (NCBI): domain Eukaryota; kingdom Metazoa; phylum Chordata; class Mammalia; order Primates; family Lorisidae; genus Loris; species Loris lydekkerianus. The sequence continues at coordinate 5,364 of CAUYPK010010928.1, forward strand.
ACAATCTAACATATGCCCACATAAGAGAAAAATTTAATTCAAGTTGGGGGGAAGGTGAATGAGGAAAAAAGGGGAAGGGAGATTGGTGTGCTCCTACTTACAACGTGGGCACAATATAAGGGGGTACATGGCACACCTCTTCCACACAACTATAAGAGGGACTCTACTTAATAAACATAAACATTGTGACCTAGTTGTTTGTACCCTCATATTAACCTGAAATTAAAAAAAAAATAAATTTGTGCACTAATGATAACCTTTTTGCATCCAAATAAGTTTTTATGTGTACATACAGTAAATAAAAACATAAAGGTTGTCAAAAAGATGTACACATTTTAAGAACTGAAAAAACAATTAAAATTGTGATACTCAAGTCATGTTAGACTTCTGCAACTGCAGGAGGTGCTCAAATGTGACTTGTATTCATCTTTTGCTGATATATTTTGAGCATGACAATTTTAATAGTTTTTTTCTTAAAATGTGTATACATAATTTTGCACCCTCTGTAGACTAAATCGTGGTGTATAGAATACTATGCAGCTGTACAGATAAAAAGGTAAAAGATATAGTCAGTGAAAAAACTGTATATACTATATAGTTATACTATTTATGTTTGTCTGATGCTATTTTGGGACTCCAAGCACCTTTACAATGACCTTTGAAGACCCCATTCCGCTATGGATCCCAATCTAAAAGTTGAGTTGTAGTTAACTGACACAGATTGGGTTATGAAGACATTTATTTAAATGAATATTAATTTTTTATTTTGCCCACGAAAAGCTCCTATTTCTAGTTATCTTTACCTATGCATAAGAGATTAAAGACCCACCTGAAGGTACATATGCAAAATGACTTGCAGAGCCAGTCCTTCAGAGCTACTGTACTTGGCTCTGTATTGTCAGACAATCCTTTAATTACAAGCACTTCCAGGCCAGTAGGTCTGAAAATGAGGGGTTAGGGATACACGGCGAACTATACATTTTGAAGCCCTGTCAGTCCCAGGCCGGGTAACCGCTGCCCCTTACGGAGACATTTTGTTTTGTTGTTGAGACAGGGTCCCACCTTATACCCTGAGCAGAGTGCAATAACGTCCCCGCTCACGGCAACCTCAGACTCGTACTGTGGGTATCCCGCGGCCTCAGCCTCCGCAAGCCGCTGGGATTACAGGCGCTCGTCTGGCTGGGTTTTTCCATTACTTTAGGAGTGGGGGTGGTGGTGTCTGCTCTCGCTCAGGCAAGTCTCGAACTCCTGAACTCAAGCAATTCTCCCTCAGTCTCCCACCGTGCAGCGATTACAGGCGTGAACCGCCGTCTCTGCTTCCAAGCGCTCCCAGCAGGGGGGAACGCGAAGATTCCGTCTACGATCTCCAGCCAATTGCTACGCTTCTGCGCTCAGCTATGACAACTCCGGACCAATAGACGGAGGGCTATTTTCTTTAATCCCACCTCCTGTTCTTTTCCAGCCAATCAGAAACATTCTTCACCAGCCTTCCTCCTCCTCCGAGCTCAAGCTCCGGGGAAGCGGAATTCACTTCCGGGCCGCAGCCCGGCGCAGCTACGCAAGTTGCCATAGCGACCATTTTACGTTACTGGTTTGTAGTTTTTATCCTGGTGGCTGGGCTATTGCCGGGCGACTCTTTCCCGACTCCCTCTCCGTCCCCTGCGGCCGAAAGGCCTTCGCAAATACCGGGGGTCTGGCCTAGGGATCCGTGTTGCCGAGTGGGCGTGAGGGAAGGGATGGCTGCAGAAGAAGAGGACGAGGTGGAATGGGTGGTGGAGAGCATCGCGGGGTTCCTGCGAGGCCCGGACTGGTCCATCCCCATCTTGGACTTTGTGGAGCAGAAATGTGAAGGTAAAACGAACAATCCTTTGTCCCCTCTTTCATCTCTTTCATACCAGCAGTCGGCAGGAAGATGGTCACCGCAAGCCCTCTCTTTTCCCTGTCTCCACCTCTGTCGGCCATGCTTAGAGCTGGGAGGAATTGCTTTCACTCTGCCCGTGTTTTCCTTCGCGGACCTGAAAATGGGAACCGAGCCTCTCTCCTTGGACACGATCGCACGTCCAATAAACGTTAGACTTTACTCTTATGCGCATTCTTTCCCACCGTACTGTGTACCGCAGATTTTTGTCCTGGGTGCGTCGGCGTCTTAAACAGCTTCACCAGTGATGTGGGAGGAGAAGAGGTCGTTTTTCTTCTGAATTCCTTATGATCTCTAGCATTTGCCTTTAGTAGTCAGTTTGGGAAAGGAGAAATGATTCACTCCAGACCAACAGTTAGCTGTAAAGGAGGGTAATATGATTGCTTCTGCAGGTCCAGAGCCAGGGATTCCCGTGGCCTCGTATCCCCCTTGTTGACCTCTCTGATTCTTGGCTATCTAGAAAATGAATGGGTGGTGGTGGTGATCTTCTAACAAATGAGTCGTATTCTCACTTAGAGGTCTACATCCAGTTCTTGAAGAGAAACTGGAGCCCATTCTGGGGGAAATGAACCAGAAACCATGTCATATGAATGAGTGCCCACCTCTTCTTGTGGTGGTTTAGCCAAGGAAGACTTAGAGAGAGTAGTAATCTATTCATCATTTGAACGTCTTCCTTATCTTGTGGATGTTAGACTTGTGTGAGGTTCAGTTAGATCCAGCCTTCGCAGGTGGTACAAGCTACAGGGAAACAAATTTCTGTGACGGAAGTGCTTCGTGATAGAAGGTATCCAAGATGAGTTAGTCGGCCTCAGAAGGTAGTGACTTCCCAGGACACAGCAGTATTTGAAAGGATCAGATAAAGACTTACTGGAGGTGTTAGAGGGGATTCACCTAGCCAAAGGTTGGTTATCCTGGGTGATCTTTTGAGACCTTTCAACCCTAAGATTCATGAATCTGGTGAAGATGAAATTTAGTTTGACCACTGAATGTTTTCATTACAATTCTCATTGCCATAATACAAATGCAAATATAGTTAATTAAGTGTTGTAGTTTTTAAGGATGTTTACAAACAAAATAAATTCTATTTGTGCTGTTTTGAGAATCTAAAATGCCATTATGAGACTGCTAAGGAATGTGGGATTCAGACCTCCTTTAGCAGAAAGAAATTTTGTCACCTGTTGATTTTGCCCCCTGAAACTAAATGCTGAAGTGGAAAAAAGTTTTAAGCATTGTTCATCTATATATCCCCAAATGTCAAAAGTGACCACATCCGGGCAGCGCCTGTGGCTCAAAGGAGTGGGGTGCCGGCTCCATATGCCAGAGGTGGTGGGTTCAAACCCAGCCCCCATCAGAAACTGCAAAAAAAAAAAAAAAAAAAAAAAAAAAAAAAAAGTTATTACAGCTCAGTAATAACATACCTGATTATGTGATTTTTGCAGAGAATCAGTAATTCACACCCTGTACTGTGCTTTCAGAATAAACTGAAAATAATTTTCAGTAGCTGCTTTATTGCTTGAATGTACACTGTTATATAGAGCAGATGCCAGGATAAATAAAAGTGACATGCCAGTGACACTTGAAATAACTGTTTATACTTAACTGACTTGGCATTTTCAGTGTGCTATTCTCTACCTCAGATCATTTAAAGACGAGTTTTATACAACTTGTGACATCAGCTTTTATTTCTACGAACATTTATTGAGTGTCCTTGGGTCAGAAGTTGGGGATAGAAAGATAAAACAAAATTCTGTGATTGAGAAGTTTATAGCATAGTAGGGAAGACAGGCAGGTAAACAGACTACAACAGGAAGTTTTGGCAGCTGCTTTATAAAGGTAGGCATATGGTGCAGTAAAAACACATAAGAGTTGAGAGGAAAGGATCTAACCAGCCTCAGAGTTGAGTGGATAGCAGGTCATGGAGAATGTGCCACTTGGGAATATTTTGAAAACGTTGGGAGAGTAAGGGAAAAGTGGGTGGAGTAAAGCAGGAGCATGGAGGTTTGAAAGAAGGTTGTATTTGAAAGGAGGTGTGTCAAGTAGTTGTGTATTGTCAGGAGTGCAAGGTTTGGGTTTTAGAGTAGTGGGAGAGAAGATGGGATCTACTCATGAAAGTCTTGTCTGACTTAAGGCTTTTATGCTTATTCTCTAGATCAGGCATCCTCAAACTGAGGCCTGTGGGCCACATGAAGCGGTGTGAATTGTATTTGTTCCCGTTTTGTTTTTTACTTCAAAATAAGATATGTGCAGTGTGCATAGGAATTTGTTCATAGTTTTTTGTTTTAAACAATAGTCTGGCCCTCCAATGGTCTGAGGGACAGTGAATTGGCCCCCTGTTTAAAAAGTTTGAGGACGCCTGCTCTAGATAATGAACATTTGTTAAAGAGGTTTAAGCCAAAAATTGCAGAAGTTATTTTGCATTTTTAATTTCTTTTCTTTTCTTTCTTTCTTTTTTTTTTTTTTTTTGAGACAGAATCTCACTATGTCACCCTTGGTAGAGTGCGGTGACGTCACAGCTCACAGCAACCTCACACTCTTGGGCTGAAATGATTCTTTCGTGTCAGCCTCCCAAGTAGTTGGGACCACAGGTGCCTGCCACAAAACCCAGCTATTTTTTCTTGTTGTTGTCATTGTTGTTTAGCAGGCCCAGGCTGGGTTCCAATCCACCAACCTCAGGGCATGTGGCTGGCAAGGGAGCACCAGCCTAGTTTTGTATTTTAGAAAGATCATTCTGGGAGAATGAACCAAGTGTCTATTGTTTACAATTCATGGGTTTGTCCTGTTTTCCTAATTAGATTGTAGCTTCTGGAGGAATGTGTATCTGTCTAATCTACATTGTTTCACACATAAGATCATTGAGTAAACATTTGCTTTGGTTTTACATGCTTTAACTTCTTTATTGATCTACCATAGCATAAATGGCTTAATCACTTTCAGTAAAATTTGTATCAGCAAATTTCCAGAACAGTAAAGTAATGTGGAGCCTGATTTAATATTCCATTAAAAGTGTATGGCCTTATATTATTGATTGAAAATAGTCAAATTAGTGTTTTTCTTAAGTATGAGGTCGTGTTTATTTTAAATATTTTCTCAAGTAGGGGAAAAAACTTGTTTATAATCTGTGGCATATATTTAAAGAAAAACTTCAGGGATTCAAAGTTCAAGAGCTAGATTATAAGAACATTGGTTCTACTTGTAAGGAGTAGATTTTTATATTTGCTTTAATAAAAGGGTTTGTTTTTATACTATGCAATATTTTCTTTTAAATTTAGTTTTTGATGATGAAGAAGAAAGCAAATTGACCTATACAGAGATTCATCAGGAATACAAAGAACTAGTGAGTATTTTTTCCCACTAATTTTTAAAGATAATTAGGATGATATTATTTGTAGCTTTTCTAAATTTAAGAAATAGATTTTTAAAATTTTAAAAAATTCTTTAATTTAACAAGAATCCAGTCTATCCTAACAATACTACCAGTTACATTAGGTGTCAGGGGTTCTCTGAGTCTCATTCTTATGACTTATCTCTTCTATTCTATAATCTTAAGAATTGGTTTGACAGCTATTTGCAGGTTCTTCTGCTGATATATCCAGGGATATGTTAGTTATTCATTTAGTCATGGTTGTTTTGTGATTTTTAACAATGCCTCTTGGTAGCAGAAGATTGGTGCCATGCTGAATTTCATAAAGTCATGCTGACTTTAATTATTTCTAGTAAAGGAAATACATTTTCATATGATTTTCTGCAAAAACTTAACTTTTTGTTGGTGAAAGATAATGTCATTGCCATGTAATATAATATTATGTAGATTCATGTTTAAAAAATGTATTTGATTATACTTTTCTGAACTCAATACTTAATATGCAAACTGCCATTTAGAATTTTTGTATGTAATTATACAAGTTAAACTTTCTTTTTCTAGGTTGAAAAGCTGTTAGAAAGTTACCTCAAAGAAATTGGAATTAATGAAGATCAATTTCAAGAAGCATGCACATCTCCTCTTGCAAAGACCCGAACATCGCAGGTTTTTGCTTTTTTTTAGTTTCCCATTTTATTTAGGAAAATCAAGCATATAGACCCTGTTTCCAGAACTGTAAACCTGAGAGTGGGTAACATAAACCTGAAGTATCTCTATTGTAGTATAGTGTTTCTTTAAAAAAAATTTTTTTTTTTATTAAATCATAGCTGTGTACAATAATGCAATCATGAGGTACAATATGCTGGCTCCATATATAGTCTGAAATATTTTCACTGAACTGGTTAACGTAGCCGGTTTTTGCTTTTAGATATTCTGCTAGCATACAGTTTTGACAAAAATGTCCAGAGTTTCCTTAAATTTGGGTTTTTTATTGTCAAAGAATATTTTAGACATTGTGAGAGATGAAAAGGTAATTCATCCTATATAGGTTCTTTTTTAGAGCAACCTTGACCAATGATAATTTGAGACATTAATGAACTGATATAATTAAAAATGAACTTTCTGAACTTAGAATTATAATTAGATCACAGTTTTCTTTCCTCGTCCTCGTCCTCCTCCTCCTCCTCCTTCTTCTTTTCTTCTTCTTCTTCATCATCATCACAGGGTTTATCCAAAGTCCTCCTTTATTTATATACATTCTTGACAATTCTATAGTTACTTATTTTAATCTCAGCAGATCTAGTTCCTGGGGGTTCCTTCTCTTGGAACTACTTTTTTGTCTCATTAAATGTGCAGAGCTGAGATGAAGTAGATAATATATGGATTTATAACTAATGTTTATTGAGAACTTGTGCTAGTTGATGTTTTAGGAATTTGACATGTCTTATCTAATTTAATCTTACTAACACCTCTTAAGATATTGTACCATTTGACTTTTGTTTAGAAAACTAGCCTGGTGTAGTGGCTCAGGCCTGTAATTCTAGCACTCTGAGCCACCCAAGCAGGAGGATTTCTTGAGTGCAAGAATTTGAGATCAGCCTGCATTGTCTTGACTAAAAATAGAAGAATTAGCCAGGCATTCTAGCGGGCATTATAGTACCAGCTATTCCAGAGGCTGAGGCAGGAGGATTGCTTGAACCCAGGAGTTTGAGACTGATTAGGCTTATACCATGGCACTCTAGCCTGGAGGAACAGAAACTAAAGCACAGGGATATTAAGCAACCAGTCCAAAGTCTACAACTAAATAAGCAGTAGAGCCAGTATCTCTGCCCAGGAGATCCAACTGAGAGCCCTTGCTCAGAGGTTGAGGATAGGGATATGTTGCTACTCCCAGGTAGTTTTCCTCTCAAAAACTGGCTTTGGCATCTTCTCATCTGCCAAATAAACTGATTCCTTAGCAAGATATAGTGAAGATTACCTATACTATAATGTGACTCCAAGTTGTAGTTTCAGCCTTGATCTCATGCTGTAGTTCTTCACTACGTTATATACTAACTACCATCATCCATCATTCCAGACCACTTGCTCTTATAAGCATCCAGGCATCTTGCTTTGCTGATACTGTCTCTTAACCTGGAATGTACAGCCCCCTCCCCAGTCCACTCCACCATCCCTCCCCTAACTCAGAGACATGAATAAAGTGCTACTCATGGAGAGCATCTTTGCTACTTCTAGTCAGACCAGAACCTATTTTCCCTCACTACTGGGTACTTATTTATTTATTTTACTGGGTACTTTTTACATTGATGTTTATGGTATCTGCCTTGAATTATAGTTTCCTACAAGCCTATTTTTCACTGTTATAAATCCTTTGAGCTGTTTTAGTATCTTTGTACCCAGCTCAGAGATGAAAACTCGGTTCCTAGTAGGTAGGTTATCAGTAAAAGTTTATTAAATTATCTTGCTGTTACGGCCTGGAAGAGCTCACTTTGACTGCATTTAATCCCGCACTTTCTGGTACAGTTCACTTTTTATAACTTCTCATTTAAAGATCACCTCTACTTCTAGAGATAGAAAATCTTTACTATAACATGACATAAAAAAAAAAATACTATTTAGGCTGGGTGCAGTGGCTCATGCCTTCTGAGAACATGATCCTAGCATTCTCGAAGGTCGAGGCAGGTGGATCTCCTGAGCTCAAGAGTTTGAGACCAGCCTGAGTAAGATAGAGACTTTGTCTCTGCCAAAAATAGAAAAAACTAGCTGGACATTGTGGCAGGTGCCCGTAGTCCCAGCTACTTGGGAGGCTGAGGCAAGAGGATTCCTTGAGCCTGAGTTTGAGGTTGCTATGAACTCTGACACCACAGCACTCTACTCAGGGTGACAGAGTGGGACTCTGTTTTTAAAAAAAATTAATATTATTGGTATGCCTACATTCATGTAAAAAAAAAATCAGATGTTATTAGTTTATAATTCTGTAATTCTATGAAATATAATTCTTTATAATTCTATGATTTTATATATATAATTCTACAATTCTTTATAATTCTATAAAGCAAAAGTTGTTTTACAGTTCACCTGTAGTTTTATTCCATAGGACCATAATTTTGGCTTGAGTAACAACCTCAGGCATTTCTGTTTTAGTTGAATAGGAATAATTTTATTGAAAACTATTAACTGATATTTAAATTTCTATTAAAACATTGGTGTTTGTTTTTATTTTCCTTTTTCAGGAGTATTTTTCTGCTTTGTTTAAAATTTGTTAACCTCTTAAGCTATTATGAATGAGTCTAAATTTGTGAATGAACATGTTCACAGTAATAGTAGACACCAATTGTCTTTTGTTTGCATTATCAGGATAACTTTAAATTATTTGTTAAAGGTAGAGTGTATCAGAGTTTTAAAATATTGTTTTCAAATTAAGATCAGCATACCTTTCTCTTTTGTTCTCTTGTATACCTTTTGAGTTGACTGGTAATATAGTCATATTATACACAAAGAGGAAAGCCTTTGATACAGATCTGCATTTGAGTCTTAGAGCTTTCATTTACTACCTATAAGACCTCAAGACAAAAGCTACTTTTTTTTTTTTGAGACAGAGCCTCAAGCTGTCACCCTGGGTAGAGTGCTATGGCATCATAGCTCACAGCAACCTCCAACTCCTGGGCTTAAGCACTTCTCTTGCATCAGCCTCCCAAGTAGCTGGGACTACAGGCGCCCGCCACAACGCCCGGCTATTTTTTGGTTGCAGCCGTCACTGTTGTTTGGCGGGCCCCATGCTGGATTCGAACCTGCCAGCTCAGGTGTATGTGGCTGGCACCTTAGCCACTTGAGCCACAGGTGCTGAGCCAGACAAAAGCTACTTTACAGTTTTACTTTTTTTTGTTTTTTTTTTTAAATTTATTTTTAAATATGTAGCACTTCACAAATTTGTGTGTCATCCTTGCTCAGGGGCCATGCTCATCTTCTCTGTATTGTTCCAATTTTAGTGTATGTGCTGCCAAAGTGAGCACCAGTTTTACTTGCTTAACCATTCTGATTCTCAGTTTCCATATGCATAAAATAGGGATAGCATCTACTTTGAAAGGTTTATGTGACATTTCAGAGCTAGTGTACCTAAAGCATTTAGCACAATGCCTGGTGTATCTCAGGTGGTCTATAAACAAATGGAAGCACCTCTTGATTAATGGTAGCTATTTTGGTGGTTAATTAGCAGCGTGCTAATTAGGCCAGGGTCATGGATTCAATCCCTGTGTGGACTAGTTAGCGTTATTCTCTACTGCAGCAAACTTTTAGATAGCAGATAGCAATATTAAATCACAACAAAGCTGTCACCATTACTGGAAACACAGCTTGAAGCACATTTACTGCTTGGCAGCAGTCTAATATTTATGTGTTTATACTTATAGATTAAATTGTGCCAATATTAAGCGACTATGCGTGAACTAAAGAAACTAGTTGGTTGCCCGAGGTAATTTATGAAGTCATTTTTGTGTTGGTTTGGTTTGCTTAGTTCGGTTTTGATTTTCTAAAATTAGCTGCCACTTTCATTTGGTATCTAAAACACACCTGCAAAATTCTTTTTACCTGGTTTGCTCATCATTAGCCTTAGACCACTGATCCTGACATACTCTTTGTGTATTAAAGCCAGGCAGAGAGGCAAGGAGTGCATCAGATAAAGAGCTCTAGTTAAAAAACAAAACCCAACTTTTTAACAGTATGGCTTTTTTGGTTGTTTATGTGTAGTTCTAAAAAAATGCTCATGAATTAGGATATCTTTCTAAACAGTTCAGAAAAGTATGATGTAATAAATACTGAGATTTATTATTTCAGTCCATCTTCAGTTAAACTTTGGATTTTTTTTTTTTTTCCCTGGTAGAGTGCTGTGGTGTCATAGCTCACAACAACCTCAAACTCTTGGGCTCAAGCGATCCTCTTGTCTCAGCTTCCTAAGTAGCTGGGACTACAGGTGTCTGCCACAACACCTGGCTGTTTTTTAGAGACAGCATCTCACTCTTGCTTAGGCTGGTCTTAAATTCCTGAGCTTAGGCAATCTACCCGCCTTGGTCTCCCAGAGTGCTGGTATTATAGGCATGAGACACTGCCTGGCCTTAAAGTTTGGAATTTTGATTAGTAAACTTTGATTAGTAAACTTTGATTATTCTGAAAAGCTGTGGTATTTTCTAGTTGAAACAGACAAGAGTGACTTCCTTCATTGGTTGTGTTTTTTGGTGAGGATAAAACTTATTGTTAATTTCATGTATGGCCAAAGCCAGAGACTTCTAATGGCAAGAAATGAAAGTATTGGCTTGGCGCTTGTGGCTCAAGCAGCTAAGGCGCCATCCACATACATCTGAGCTGGCAGGTTCAAATCCAGTCTGGGCCCGCCAAACAACAATGTCGGCTGCAACCAAAAAATAGCCAGGCATTGTGGTGGGCGCCTTGTAGTCCCAGCTACTTGGGAGGTGGAGGCAGGAGAATCGTTTGAGCCCAGGAGTTGGAGGTTGCTGTGAGCTGTAATGCTAGGGCACTCTACCCAGGGCAACAGCTTAAGGCTCTGTCTCGAAAGAAATGAAAGTATTTTTGTTTTTGTTTTTTACTTGATTTGCTTTGACCCCTTTTTAAGATGGAAATAACAGTTTCAGAAACATTTGTTTTATAATAATTGTAATTTGGGGAAATTATTCTTTTTTATCAATAATTTGCCCACTTGAAAGATTACATATGTATCATTACCATTTACTTTCTAAATATATGCACGGAATATTTATTTAACAATATTTTGTGTGAGTACTTGTAAGATTTTTAAAAAGTAGTAGACTTTATTTTTTAGAACAGTTTCAGATTTATAGAAAATTGAGCATATAGTACTATTTCTCCAATTTAATATTTCCCTTGCATCATTTGGTACATTGTTATAATTCATAAACCAATATTGATACATTATTCCAATTAAAGTCTAGTTTGACATTTGGTTTCTCTCTTTGCATTGCATAGTTCTACTGGTATTGCCAAATACATGTCATGTATCCACCCTAAGGTCATACAAAATAGTTTCCTTGTCCTAAAAATTTCCTGTGCTTTACATATGCATCCTTTTGGCCTTGCCCTAGACCCCTGGCAACCACAGGTCTTTTTATTATCTCTATAGTTTTGCCTTCTCCTGAATGTCATATAATTGGAAACATATGGTATGTGTCCTTTTCAGACTGGCTTCTTTCACTAATCAGTATGTGTTTAAGGTGGTTCTATTTGTGCCTTGATAGCTCATTTGTTTTTATCACTAAATAATATTCCATTTTATTTATTATGTACCACAGTGTGTTTATTTACTTTTTGAAGGACATCTTGATTGTTTCTAGTCTTTGGCAATTATGATAAAGCTGCTATAAAATGTAGGCTTTTGTGTAGACTTAAAGTTTTCAACTCATTTTGATAAACACCAAGGATTCAGAGAAGACACAACTGGATGGGGCAACACTTAGGAATGGGGTTGCTGAATCACAGAATCAGACAGTTTAACTTTGTAAGAAATTGCCAAACTGTCTTTTAAAATGTCTGTACCATTTTGCATTTCCAACAGCAATGACTGGGATTCCTGTTCCTCCATATCCTACTCAACACTTGGTATTGTTGGTTTTTTGGATTTTAGCCATTCTAAAGTGTATAGTGGTAACTCATTGTTTTCTTTGGCTCAGTTTTTAATTGAGTCATTTGTTCTCTAATTGTTGCTTTAAGAGTTACTTGCATATTTGGAGGGTTTATTTCTAATTGTTGCTTTAAGAGTTATTTGCATAGCCTTTATGAGATAAGTGTTTTTGGAAATTGCAAAATTTTTCTTCTCTGGCTTGTCTTTTATTCTCTCAACAGTATCTTTCACAGAGAAGAAATTTTTTTCAATGACGTGTGCTTTATCAGTTTTTTCTTTCATTAGTTATGCTTCTGGTGTTGTAAAAAGTCATTGCCAAACTTAAGGTTATCTAATTTTTCTCCTGTGTTACCTTCTAGAAGTTTTATAGTTTTGTGTTTACATTAAAGTCTACAATCGATTTTGAGATAATTTCTGGGAGAGGTGTTAAGGTCGATGATAATTTTTTAGCATGTTTTGATGTCCAGTTGTTCCACTACCATTTGCTGAAAAGACTTGTTTTTCTGCAAAGATCCATTGGCTGTGTTTGTGTGGGTCTATGTTTGGGTTCTATTCTGTTCCATTGATCTTTTTGTCTACTATGTAACCAATGCTACGCTATCCTGATTATTGTAACTTTAAGGTAAATTTCGAAGTCAGATAATGCCAGTCTTCTAACTTTGTTCTTCTACAATATTGTGTGACTACTCTGGGTCTTTTCCCTTTCCAAGTAAATTGCAGAATCAGTTTATCAATATCCATAAAATAACTTGCTGGGATTCTGGTTGGGTTTGTTTGACTCTACAGATGGAGTTGGGAAGAACTGACAAGTTAACAATATCAAGTCTTCCTCTTTACGTAGCATGGAATAACTTTCCATTTATTTAAATCATCTTTGATTTCTTTTATTGTCATCTTTGATTTCTTTTTTCATTTTTCTCATACAGCTCTTATGCATATTTTGTTAGCCTCCCTGCCTCCCTGCCTGTCTTCCTCCCTCCCTCCATCCCTCCTTTCCCTCCCTCCTTCCTTCCTTCCTTCCTTCCCTCCCTCCTTCCTTCCTTCTTTCCTTCCTTCCTTTCTTCCTCATCATAGCTCATTGCAACCTCAAACTCCTGGGCTTAAGGCATCCTCCTGCTTTTAGCCTCCCAGCTGGCTTGGGAGTACAGGCACACACCACTACCCCTGGCTAATTTTTATAATTTTTTGTAGTGTTGCAGGGAGGTGGGTGCAGTGGCAGGGTTTTGTGTGGGAACAAAGTGCTAGGATTACAGGTGTGAATCATGGACCCTGGCCTAGATTTAATTTTAAGTACAGTAGAACCTCTGTAAGTTGACCACCCAAGGGACAGTAACAAACTAGTCAACATAGGATAAGTGCTCAAGATAAGGAACTCGGCCTAGTGTACTGGTACATACATGTGGTACATGTCCAATCTAAGAAAATTAGGTTAGTTTAAGGGGTGGTCAATGTAGGGAAGTGGTCAACTATGAAGGTTCTACCTTTTTTCTTTTTGTGGTACTAATATAAATGGTATTGTTTTAAATTTCAAATTCTAATTTTTTATTGCTAGTATGTAGGAAAGCAGTTGGTTTTTACATAGTAACTTTGTATCCTGCGTCTTTGCTATAAGTGCTTATTAGTTCTAGAAGTTTGTTTTTTTTTTCTTCTTGAGACAGGGTTCTGCTCTGTCACTCAGGCTGGAGTGCAGTGGCATGATCACAGCTTACTGTAGCCTTGATCTTCTGGGCATAAGCAATCCTGCCTCAGTCTCCTGAGTAGACTATAGTTATGTGCCAACACACCTGGTGAATTTTAAAATTTCTATAAAGACAGAGTCTCACTATGTTGCTGAAACTGATCTTGAACTCCTGGCCTCAAGGGCCTCTCCCACCTTGTCCTCCCAAAGCCCAGAAATTTTTTAAAATTTGATTAAAAAATTTTTTTTCTACTGATACTCATGTCATCTGTGAACAAAAACAGCTTTATTCTTCCTTTTCAATCTGTATACCTTTTATTGGATTAGCTAGGACTTCCAATATGATGTTGAAGGAGAATGTGAGAGTGGACATCTTTGTCTTGTTACCTAGCTTAGTGGGAAAGTATCTAGCTTGTTACCATTAAGGATGATGTTAACTGTAGGTTTTTTAAAAATGGATGTTCTCCATTAGGTTGAGGACATTGTTCTATGTTCCTAGTTTGCTGAGATTTGTGTGTGTGTGTGTGTGTGTGTTGTCATGAATCGGTATTGGATTTTGTCAAATGCTTTTTCTGATATTTCCCTAGCCTGTTGATACCTGTTACATTGATTGATTTTCAAATGTTGAACCAGCCTTGTATACCTGGAATAAATTCCACTTTGAGTGGGGTATAATTATTTTTGTACATCACTGGAATTAATTTACTGATATTTTGTTGAGGATTTTCCCATCTGTGTTCATGAGAGATATTGATCTGTAGTTCTCCTGTCTTGCAATGTATTCATGTTGTTTTGGTAGCAGGGTAATGATGCTTCATAGAATGACTTATGGAGTATTCTATTTTCTGGAAGAGATGGTAGAGAATTGGTATAATTTCTCCCATAAATGTTGGATAGAATTCACCAGTAAACCCATCTGGGCCCAATGCTTTCTGTTTTGGAAAGTTATTGGTTATTGATTCTACTTCCTTAATAGAGACAGGCCTACACAGATTATTTCTCCTTGTATGAGTTTTGGCAGGTTGTGTTTTTTAAGGAATTGGTCCATTTTATCTAAGTTAATCAAATGTGTGGACATAGAGTTATTCATAGAATTCCTTTGATTGATTTTATTTAAAGAATCAGCTTTTGTTTTCATTGATTTTTCTCTGCTAATTTCCTTTTTGTCAATTTTATCTATTTCTTATTTCTTCTGCTTACTTTGTTTTTAATTTGTTCTTATTTATCTAGTTTCCTACAGTGGAAGCTTAGAGTATTGATTTTGCAACAATACATTCTGAGAAATGAATGATTAGGTGATTTCTTACTTGTGTGAACATCATAGAGTATACTTATAAATACCTAGGTGGTATAACCTATTACATATTTAGACTATATGGCACAGTCTGTTGTTCCTAAGCTTTATACTATATAGCATATTACTGTACTGAATATTGTAGGCAGTTTTAACACAATGGGAAGTATTTTTGTATCTAAACATACCTAAACCTAGAAGAGTAAGAGTGAATATAGGGTATAAAAGATAAAGATGGGATACCTGTATAAAGCACTTACCATAAATGGAGTTTGCTGAACTAAAGTTGCTCTAAGCATAAAGTTACCCACTATGCTCTGGGTAAATCCGTGAGTTAATGGGAAGGCTTAGCACATTACTGTACACTGCCATAGACCGTATAAACACTGTATACTTAGGCTACCCTAAGTTTATTAAGATTTTTTTCTTCAGTAACCTTAGCTTACTGTAACTTTTTTACTTTATAAACTTATAAATTTTAAAAAATCTTTTGATTCTTTTGTAATAACAGCTGAAAACAAACACATTGTACAGTTGTACAAAAATATTTTTTTCTTTGTATCTTTATTCTATAAATTATTTATTTTTTACTCTTTAAAATTTTTGTTAAAAACTAAGATACAAACACACACATTAGCCTACACAGGGTCAGCATTATCAATATCACTTCTTACACCTCCACATCTTGTCCCACTGGAAGGTCTTCAGGGGCAGTAATATGCATAGAGCTGACATCTCCTATGATAACAATGCCTTCTTCTAGGATACTTCCTAAAGGATCTATCTGAGGCTGTTTTACAGTTAACTTATTTTTTAATAAGCAGGAGTCATACTCTCAAATAACTATTAAGAGTGGTAAATATATAAAGCAGTACCAGACATTTATTGTCATTTTCAAATATTATGTGCTATACATAATTGTATGTGCTATACTTTTATGTGACTGGCAGTGCAGTGGGTTTATTTATACCAGCATTACCATAAACATGTGAGGAATGTGTTATAGTGTGATGGCTGCGATGTCACTAGGTGGAGGAATTTTTCAACTCCGTTATATTCTTTTTGCTCAATCACTGACCAAAATGTGTATGTATTTAATGCTGTAAACTTTTCTCTCAGCTCTGCTTTTGCTGCACCCACCAATTTTCATAAGCTAGCTTTTCATTTTCATTTAGTGAGAAATGCGTTTTGAATTTTTTTTTTATATTTTGAATTTCTATTGAGACTTCTTTAATCCATGTGTATTTTAGAGTGTTTTGTTTAATTTGTTTTTATTGCTATCTTTTGTCAGTGATTTCTAGTTTAATGACATTATGGTCTGAGAGCAGACATTGTATAATTTTGATTCTTTTCAATTTCTTAAGGTGTGTTTTGTGGTCAAGAATGTAGTCTGTCTTGGTATATGTTCTGTGTGAGCTTGAGAAGAATGTGTATTTTTCTGTTGTATGCAGCCGTATATACACGGCAATTCGATCTAATTGACTGAACGTGCGGTTCAGTTCTGTTCTGGCCATTACTGATAGAGGTGTTGAAATCATGAATTTGTCTATTTCTCCTTATAGTTCTATTTTTGCTTCACACATTTTGGTGCATTGCTGTTAGGTAGGTATACATAAAGCATTGTTATGTCTCTTGGAAGCTGACCCTTGTATCACTATACAATGCTCCTTTCTATTCCTGATGATTTTTCCCGATGAGGTCTGCTCTGTCAGAAATTAATATAGTTGTTCTTGCTTTCTTTTTTAAAAACTTTTTTAGGATATAATTAGGATATAATTTGCATACTAGAAATTGACCCTTTTGAAAAAAATTTGAATTATGGTAAAATACACTGAACATAATTTACCATCTTAACCATTTTTAAGTGTATAGTATAGTAGTGTTATGTATGTTTGCTCTGTTGGGCGACTAATCTTTAGAACTGTTTTCATCTTGCAAAACTCTGAAGCAGATTCACTGTACACTGGTTACCAACCTTTGTCTGAGGCCAGTGAGACAGAACACATTCATAAGTTACGGGAAGGAGATTTATTTTATTACTTACAGATGTGTAGCAAGGGATGACAGATGTCTGTGAGTCATTGTGAGCCAGTCCCTAAAAGTTCAGCAAGCTGTCAGGTGGCTGGAGTCTGATCAACACGTGCCCCCCTTGTGCCACAGATGGGGGATTGTGAAAGACAGCTGCACTGGGTTATACTGTGTATACCTTGGAGTCACTGGACTCACTGGCCTAATATGTTGAGGGATGTCCTGTTCTGGGGCAGGGCACTGGAACAAGCCCTGGGTCTTTTATCCAGATTTCCCCTTATCTCACGATATTGCATTCCCAACACATTCTACAGCTATTCTGTGGAACTGCAAGCAAGAAAGAGAGAAATGGATCAATCCAAGGCCACTTGGAGTACAGTCCTGCAGAATGGATACTCTATACCCAAACTCACTCCTCTCCCTAATCTCTGACTACCTCTATGAGTATGATTATTCTGGGTGCCTCATATAAATGGAAGCATACAGCATTTGTATTATTGTGGGAAGTGTTTTTTATATCACATAATGTCCTCAAGGCTCATCTTTCTTACAGCATGTGTCAGAATTTCTTTTTTAAAAAAAGTTGAGTAATTTTCCCTTGTATGTGTATACCATATTTTGTTTATTCATTCATCCACTGGTAGACACTTGGGTTGCTTCTGTTGAAGTTAATAATGCTACTGTGAACATGGTTGTACAAATATCAGTTTGAGATCTTGCTTTCAATCTTTTTGAGTATATACCCAGAAGTGGAATTCCTGGACCGTATGGTATTCTATTTTAAATTTTCTGGTGAACTTCTATACTATTCTCTTTAGCAGCTACACCACTTTACATTCCCACCAACAGTGTGTAACAGTTCCAGTTTCTCCACATTCTTGCCAACCCTTGTTATTTTCTGTTCTGAGCAGTGGTTATTCTAATGGGTGTGTGGTGATCTCTCATTGTGGTTTTGATGTACATTTCCCTGACGATTAGAGCATCTTTTCTGTGCTCATTGTCCATTTGTATATTTAGAGAAATTTTTATTCAAGTCCTTTGTACCTTTTTTCAATTGGATTGTTTGCTTTTTTTCTTGTTGAGTTGTAAGAATCCTTTTTATATTCTGGATATTGATCCCTTACCTGATATGTGATTTGAAAACATTTTTTTCCATTTTGTGGGCAGCCTCTTCATTGTGCTGATAATGTCTTGATACACAGAACTTTTTAGTGTTTCGTTTGTTGATTTTTTTTTTTTTTTTTTACCCTAGACGTCCTAGAAATGGACAAAAACTTTTTGTTTTACCAAAGTCTAAGTTCTCTATTTTTCTCAGGATTTTTGATCATTACTATTCTGAGAAGGCTATGAAAAATGGAGTCAGATCTCATTTAAATATCCATCTGTGCTACTTAATTAAATAGTATATCACTAATAGATACAGAGAACTGGCTGAGTGAAGTGGCTTATACGTGTAATCCTAGCCCTATGGGAGGTGGAGACGCGTGGATTGCTTGAGCTCAGGAGTTCAAGACCAGCCTGTGCAAGAGTGAGACCTTGTCCCTACAAGGGACAGTCACAGAGCTGGTGCATAGTCAAGTTGGAAGCTGGTTTTTGATGTCAAGGGCTGATTTTCCCTCCCAAAGTAACAATGGGTCTTAAACTTTCATGTTAAAGAATTCCCTGGAGAGATCTCTGGGCACCCTTCCTCTGGAGATATAGACTCATTGTGTCCTATTTCTCATTCCCTGCTTTGGGGAATTCTGAACAGTATTTGTGAATTTAAGGGGAAAGAAACAATCTGCTTTTTTCTCTTGCAGACGACTCCTTATAGATATCCCCGAGAGCTGCTTTTCCATGTTACCTTTGTTTTACTGTACTGTAGGTGTCTAGGATGTGAGCTGGTTGCTGGGGGAAGTGCTCCCCTCTTCCAAATAGAGCTCTTTGATGGAGCTTTTGTTGAGGTGTTCCTTATGACATACGGCTGCTGCCTTCCTAGTAAATAACACAGCTTCGGTTGTATGTGGTCAGCCTTTCCATTACTATCATGTAAAGCTGGAAAAAAAGAGGATAAGATCTGAGTTTTTGTTGGGTTTTCACGCATTTCATACCTTATTCTACTTCTTATTGATTGGTTTGGGAATTGGTATATGCATGACTATATAATATTCTCAATAGTTAAGGAAGTATTCACTTGGATACTCTATTTTTTTCTTGATTTATTGCACATTAATTAATTAATTAATATATTTTTGAGACAGAGTCTTACTCTGTCACCCTGGGTAGAGTGCTGTGGTGTCATAGCTCACAGCAACCTCAAACTCTTGGGCTCAAGAGATCCTCTTGCCTCAGCCTCCTGAGTAGGTGGGACTACTGCTACCTACCACAATGCACAGCGATTTTTAGTAGAGACGAGGTCTTGCTCTTGCTCAGGCTGGTCTTGAACTCCTAAGCGGAAGCAGTCCACCTGTCTCAGCCTTCCAGAGTGTTAGGATTACAGGTGTGAGCCACTGTGCCTGGCCTTTATTATACTTTTAAACAGTAAATTTCAAGTGACAGAATATAAACCAATTAGATATTATTTTGGCTTAAAAATTCGTATACTAAAGCGGTAACTTTAAAAAGTATGCCAGATTCCTGTGTTGTTTTTCAGAGTCATTTAGCACTGGTTTGTTTGGAACAGGTATCACTGACAAACTTAGTTTCTGGAGGCATGGGGTTTTGGACAGTCAACCTCTTCAGGCTTCTAAAGTAAAATTTTAAAATTGTCCTTTTGAGTCACCTAATTATAAATAATAATGCAGCTTTCTTGAGTGAATGCACTGGAAATGATTTAAACGTGTGGGGATTAGTTTTAAAATTGAATCTTCATTTAACCTCCAGACTTCTTTCCACAGGCCATTTTGCAACCTGTGTTGGCAGCAGAAGATTTTACTATCTTTAAAGCAATGATGGTCCAGAAAAACATTGAAATGCAGTTGCAAGCCATTCGAATAATTCAAGAGAGAAATGGTAAATTGTTGAATTTAGGAATCTAAGTGCTAAATGAATTTTTTTTTTTTTTTAACAGTTTTGACTATTCTGATTCTAATATAGTCTTAAATGTAGCTGCCTTATGTATGTTTATTTCAAGCTAAAAAGTCTTTGGCTGATTTAAGAGATTTAAGAGTGTAAACCTTCTGATCTAGATATATTTGACATCTCAAAGAAAGCAGACCAAAATTTGATTTAATGATGTTTTGATTTCAGAGAACTTGATTTTATGCTCAGCCGTTGTGTTTATAAATTCAGTATTTCTTTCTTTCTTTCTTTCTTTCTTTCTTTCTTTTTTTTTTTTTTTTGTTGTTGTTGTTGTGGATTCATTGAGGGCACAAGAAACCAGGTTACACTGATTGCATTTGTTAGGTAAAGTCCCTTTACAATTGTGTCTTGCCCCCCAAATTCAATGTTTTTGAGTGGTCAGAGTTACAGTTATTGCTGAGAGATGGTGATTACTCTTCTCCTGTTTATCATTGTTAGAACATTTGTAGGAGACAATGGTTCTTAAGGCTTAGCAACATTGGAAGCAATTGGAGTACCTGTTGAAACACATATGGCTGCCTCCCAGTTTCTGATTTTGTAGGTGTGGAGTAGGACCTGATGATTTGCATTTTTAACAAGTTTCCAGGTGATGCTGAAGCTGCTGGTTCTGGGACACACTGAGACCCACTATTCTAAGGGAACAGGCAGATGTGATTGCGCCAGTGTTGGGTAGAAGAGGAAACAGAATTTAAAGTCCTAGAAACCCTCCTTAGCCTTATCTTTTCCGTGACTTTGTGCTCAAACTTAACTTTCTGTAGTCTTCCTTCTTTTGTTCTCTCTTGTGTAACTGAACTACATTTGACATCCTAACTTGAAGTTAACCGTACTACTTGTTATTATACCATCTCCTTTTCAATCCAGATTCTCATCTTTATTTCTGGCTCTGGTAATCTCACCTTAATCTCTATGTATTCCTTTGCTCAGTGGATTACCACTGATATCCTTTACCTGGTCTGTAACCTTTTTAATGGTCTGGCATCAGGACCTTTGATTGTTTCTATAGTTCAGTTGTATTGTTTGCTCTTAGGGTTTTGGATCACGCAACAATAGGGCTTCTATTGTTGTAGGGTGAACAATAGAATGTTGCAGTGCTTGACTGGGGAGTTTCCTTCTTATTTGTCTGATATGAGTAGAAACTCTGTCTCTTAGAGCCAGCCACTATCATAACCATCCACTAAGATCCTAATATGCTTTCCCCAGCAGGTAATAGAACTGTTGCCTGTGGGTAGGAGATAACACCATTCAAATCCTAAAGAATTCATGATACAGTGCTGTTATATTGGTGTAAATAAGTTTGGAAAATAGTTTCTTTGTCTTTCTACAATGGCTGACTCTATAAAATTCTTTCCTGTGAATTTTCCCGGAACTATGGTTTATTCTGACCTAAGGGATAGAGGATTTTAATAATTATGTTAGTAAAATTTGTTTTGTGAGGGAATCACATTTGATAAAAAGAAACTTGACCTTAGTGTTCTAGTTTCCAATTTGGAATTTAAACTGGAAACTTACTGAGATTTTAATAAAAGGGGAATAAATACATATGCTTGTATCATCTGGATACTTCAGGCTGCCAGTAATGGAACACCCCATTGAAAATGGCCTAAGCAATTTGAAATTATCATGTCACAGAACAAGAAGTCTGGAGCCAGAGAGAGAAGGAAGATAGGACGGGGGTAACTGAGTGGCTCAGTGATACTAACAAGGACCCTGACACTTTCTCTCCTTACACTTGCCATCCTCACGATCTTCTCTCATGGTGCTGTTGATCAGGACTGGGGTCATTTGCCTTTTTAAACCATCTGGCAAGGTAAATGAGAAATGTGATCACTATGATTGGATTAAACCAACTCTGAGTCACTCTCTTGGGGTTGGTGAGCTGTCTGATTACTGCAGAAAACCTGGCTTATGTTAGCAAGGGAGGAGGAGGGGGTGACGTGGAATAGTGGCTGCTGTCACTGCTGTCACTGTCACACAGTGTAGGATAGTTTGCTCACATTTAAACTTAGACTGATGCAGAAGAACCTCTGCAGCTGACCACTCTCTGCATTGACCACTCCATGAATGACCTAAACTTCACAAACTAGACATGCACCGTGTGTACACGTCAGTATGGTAGACCTACTTCCTTATGTTGACCACCCCTGTATGTTGACCAGTTTATTATAGCCTTTGGGTGGTCAACTTATAGAGGTTCTATAAGTTGTATATAAGTCTATAACTGTATTTAATTTCTGCTATGGAATTTTTAATACATTATTTAAGAATATTTCTTAACTTAGATCCAAGGGTCAGTATCTTAGATCAATGGTGATTGTACTCGAAACTGCAGACTGTGTGAAAATTGCCTTTGTATTGAGAAAAATTCAAAGGCTGTCTGGGGCTCGGCGCCTGTGGCTCAAGCGGCTAAGGCGCCAGCCACATACAACTGAGCTGGCAGGTTCGAATCCAGCCTGGGGCCCACCAAACAACAATGATAGCTACAACCAAAAAATAGCCAGGCGTTGTGGCGGGTGCCTGTAGTCCTGGCTACTTGGGAGGTGGAGGCAGGAGAATTGGTTAAGCCCAGGAGTTGGAGGTTGCTGTGAGCTGTGATGTCATGAAACTCTACCCAGGGCAAACAGCTTGAGTCTCTGTCTCAAAAAAAAAAAAAAAAAAAAAGTACAACATTAAACCTTAAATTTCTTAGTAATGTGGGGTAGGCATTTCTAGATATGAGACAAAAACTCTAAGGTCTTGAAAGAAAATAAAGATTGACTTAAAAAAAAACAAAAACAAAGGCTGTCTGGATTTTTGGTTGTATATTACTAAAGAATTTTTGGAAAATGCAAATTAGAGGATTATTTTGATGGTTTTGAAGTACTTCATATGATTATTAATTTTTCTATAGTACTTTTAATTTTCCATAGAAAGATTATTAGGAAAATAATAATTTTGTATCTTTTGGCTGAGCAAAAATGCACTTAAGATTGGTGGGATATATAGATGTCAGTTTTCTGGTTGTGATGATGTACTACTATAATTTTGCAGGACGTTATACTGGGGGAGACTGGGTAAAGGTACATGACATCTTTCTGTATCATTTCTAACAGCTGCATGTAAATCTGTAGTTATCTCAAGTGTTCAATTTTCAAAAATGCATTTAAACAGCAGGGGATTAGAATTATAAAGCTCCTTTACTTTAGAGTACGTCCAAAAATCCTATAGTCACATATGGATAAAGAAATGGAAGGTAAAAACTAAGAGATGTTCTGCTAATGTTATGGAATGTAATAATTATAGATATGCACAGAACACTTACTGCCAGTCTACTTGCTCCTCAGGAAGATACATGTAATAATGTAGATTAAACTAACATTTTGAATTACTTGCCATGAATTTTTATTTTCTTGGGGCTGAAGTTGGTATTGCCCTGCTTTATATTTATTAGACCAATATCTGAACAGAAATTGCAGGGGAAAGATTGTTTTATTCATCTTTATATCCCCCCACGGTGCTTAGCACCAGGCTTTTATTACATATAGTAAGTAGGCTCCTTTTCAGTAGCATTTGTTGTAGTAAGAATGAAAAGTAGGAAATGTTTCAGTTAATAAAATTGTATTTTGTTTTGTAAACTTGCATTTAAGGGACACCTTGCGAGCATAGTTTTATTATTAACCTTAGTTTAATGATTTCAGTGGTATAGCCTCAGACGGTATATGAATTTGGAAGATAGTAGTTACATTAATTTTTCTGGCCACATATTGTTATTTTTAATAGCCAATGAAAATAATTATTAAGAGATATTTCTTGGTAAACTTGTGGCATTATTGGTGGGGATTATTTCATAAAATGAGAAAAGATTAAAAGGATGATAGTTGAAAAGATAATAGCTTGGAATGTTTTTAAAAGTGATTTTAAACTAATTTGTACTTGAACTAGAATAGTGAGAAATAAAACTCACTATTGGTTGAGTTGACATTCTTTCATGTGGTCTTTGGTTTTGAACAGGTGTATTACCTGACTGCTTAACAGATGGTTCTGATGTGGTCAGTGACCTTGAACAGGAAGAGATGAAAATCCTGAGGGAAGTTCTTAGGTACCCTTCTTTACTTATTTTTTTACTGAATCATTTATAAGATTTTAATATCGATACATATGTCTTTTTACCCAGAAAATATTATGAACTAATAATATAGCTAAATTCTCTACTGAAGACTATCAAAATGACTTATTTTTATTTTTAAAACTTTTATTTTTTTTAAGGCTAGTATTTTATCATTTTGTAACTGTGTATATATTATATTTCTTAATGGATGGGAAAAATTATTTTCAGATAACTTATACCACGTTATCTCAAATGAGAGGGTCTTTTCCCACCCCCATCAAAAGAATAGGAAAGTAGACACCAATAGGAAAAAGTGAAGTTGACCCAGCATGATCCCTGGAAAACAATGTAGTGACTTGAACTAAGCAGCATACTCCTTGGCTTCTGGAGCCCAGTACTGAAGTGGTTCATTCTAGGTGTCTCACAGTAGGAGGCTGGGCACCCAGATTCCACAGATGGAGTACCTGACTGGATGACAGTAACTGCAAGGGAGGGAGGACAGTGAGAGGCACCCACCTCAAATGAGCATCTTGCTGGTGTCTTCCTCTTCCCAGTTACATGATTCTCAGTCAGATGCCTGGCATGGAGTTTGCAGCCTACTAACAGTGCCCACACGGGAACTAGGAAAGCTTAGTGAACAGTTATTTTTTCCTTGGGCTCGTAGTGCCCTGACATTTATGGGAATTTTGGAAGGGAATTGCAACTGCTAATTTTTAAACCTCCAGTGAGAATGTACTAGGTTTAAGGCAAAAAGACACTTGCAGGCACTGGGTCACCTGCAGAACTGGGCCTTGAACTGTGGGGATACTGCTTCAGCAGGTACATGACCATCTTCTAGCGTCCTATTGTCCCACCTCCAAAGCAGAAGAGAGGATAGGTGGAACAGTGGTTAAGAGGATGGGGCTGGGGGAAACTATGGCAGGAGCTCCAGGATTCAGTGGGTAGTTTCAAGGGATTTGAGTGATAATGGGGAAGGAGGCATGTGTTTGGGTGAACTCAGCCCTTTACTGCCAGATCCTTCCCTGGGTTGCAGGGGCAAATGAGAGCCTGAGACAACACAGAACACTTGAGTTTGTAGGCTTGAAAAGGTAAGGGTGTTTGGTTGAGAGGACTGGTAAAATTTTTGCTTGGATTGGTTGCATTGGTTGATTGGTGGTCTGAAAACTGGCCAGCACTACATTTACATTTTATTTTCTAAGTGCTTTTGAGGGAGAGAATACTACTGTGTAAGTAGTAGAACTTAGTTATGAATATGTACAACAGTTGACTGGTTATTTTCCTAAATCAGATTGTGTGAGTGCATAAAAGTTGATAGTGTTTGGCATGGTGGCACCATGGATGCTTTATGATAGCTCAGATGCCACTAGAAAAAAGTAGAATGAGAAGAGTAATGGCTGTTATCAGGAGGGAGATAAGTGATCTCTCTAAAGGTAGTCTTTATTCATAGGATTTGCCATTCAAGTTTGGGTTTAGGATTTCAAATCTGTTGATCTTTGATCAGCTAGGATTCATTCAAATTTCTGGAAGAAATGAGTAGACTTGTATTTTCTGTTGCTAACTACATTATGCTTGTGTGTGCCTACATAAATGTTGATGGAGGTGATTGATTGTAAGTCACTTTAGAGCAAGGCCTGATTATTTTCCATTTCGTGTCCAAAATGCCTTGCTTATATGATAAGCTTACGTTAGTATATTGCTTGTTCTTTGGCTAAAAAAGGAAAGTTTACTTTTATACCTTATTTTTGTATGTTTCAGAAAATCAAAAGAGGAATATGACCAGGAAGAAGAAAGGAAGAGAAAAAAACAGGTGCTTGAAGAACATATAACAGAAATATTTCATTGCTGTTATCTCTTAAGTTTACACCTAATTTTTGCTGTTTAAGCTTATATGGAATCCCACAGTTCCTCAGAGTATTCATATTTTCCCACCAAGTTTAAGCACTTAAATTTAACTTATTATTTTTTTTTAATTTAGAAAGTATATACTTTCTTAAAAGACTGTATACTTTTTTTTTTTTGTAGAGACAGAGTCTCACTTTATCACCTTTGGTAGAGTGCTGTGGCGTCACAGCTCACAACAACTTCTAACTCCTGGGCTTAGGTGACTCTCCTGCCTCAGCCTCCTGAGTAGCTGGGACTACAGGTGCCCGTCACGATGCCCGGCTATTTTTTTGTTGTTGTAGTTTGGCAGGGCTGGGTTTGAACCTGCCATCCTTGGTATATGGGGCTGGCGCCCCACCCACTGAGCCACAGGCGCCGCCCAAGACAGTATACTTTGTTTTAAAGAAAATTACTTTCTTTATAACTTACTCATTTTATAATTCATCCAGCAACCTATGTTTTAAGTTTCATAATGGAGACCAAGATTATTAACTCCAAAAACTGTAATACCATTCTGATTAAGGGAGGTTCCTTATAATAATTCTCATTGCTTTTTTGAATAAAAGAAGATTAAGAAATCCTTTTACTTTCCTATTCTGCTTGACTTTTTTACTATGTAGAAACAGCAAGTACAGCTACTACCGAAGGTACCCTGTAAGCTTTTATATTACCAGGTTGAAGCTGAGTAATTCAGAACACCTTTCCTGGCATACTGTTCTTCTATTGAGAACCATTTTCATAAACTGCCTCCTAATCTTGCCTCAGGATAAATTAAACATGTATCATGCTGAGGTGAGGGAAGTTAATGTTTATTCCTTCCTCTCCCATTTTCTCACTGTTTCTCTTAGGTTTTCCCAGTCTTCCTGAAGGGAAAGAGAAACCTAATATAAACTTTCTCTTAATAACCTGAGAGTCCTTCCTTCCTCCTCTCCCCGTCACTATTATACATGCTTGTACCATTTCATTGTCATTGAAAAACCCATTTTACACCAAGGTACCCAAGGAAGAGCAGAAGGAGGAGAGATGCTTTAAGATTTAGAGGTGATTTAGTATCTTTGAGTAAATATTTTTTTAGTAAATGGAGGGAAAGTTCTTAGCTATTAATAAGGATTTTAAAATACAAGGGTATGGAACAAAAAACAATTTAAAACTACTATAGAAGACATTAGTATTAACTCTCTGATACATACATATATATACACACACACACACACACATATATATGCAAGCTATATGAGGTTTCTTGAATAATACTATGTTTTAGATATACAGCTGTTTTTTTTTTTCTTTTGAGACTTTTTGTTATGCACATTTCCAAACATACTAAAGTAGAGATGTTAATAATAAACCCTCAGGTATCCATCACAGTCTATGAAGCTTATGATTTAAATAACAATGAATTGCCTAATAACTATATGTGATTGGATTTTCTTCTAAGGAAAAATGAATTAATATCAGTTTACTTCTTTCCAAGATTTAAATGATTTCTTTGCTTTATACGGTTCCATTTTAAAAATGGAAATAAAGCGGTTTATGGCTACTCCACGCATTTTATAGTAGTGGTATACATATTATTTTAAGTGGAAAAATACTATAATTCAGTGGTTTTATTTCTTTTAGAGTTTTTCTCAATGTCTTGCTCAAGGTCACATGAATTGTAAGAGTACATCCCTGGTTTTAACCCAATTCTTGCTAAATTCAAAGTCCTAACCATGTTAGTTACCCTTAGCACTGCATGATTTGAAATGAAATGTTTATCTGCCTCACAAACTAGGAGATGTAAAATGCTAGCAATATTTTAAAAACTTCGGAATTAGAATGTCTTCCTTATCTAGTCATAAACAGTAATTAAAAAAAAGTCTTTGGATCTTTTAGGTAGTAGATTGCTCAGTTAACTAAATTGTGTGTTTTTTACATTGTATTATGGATTCCTGAAGTTATCAGAGGCTAAAACAGAAGAGCCAACAGTGCATAACATTGAAGCTGCAAAACTGAGTAATTCCCAAGGGGCTGGTGAACATTTTGCTCACCCACCCTCAGGTAAGGCTGAGGTGCACTGAACTTTCTCTAATAATATGGATTGTAAATATTGTGCAGAGTGTGTTACTGTCTCACACATATTTAACCTTCAAAAACTCAGGGAGTATTGAATGGCTTTGGTATTTAAAGTTCTTTGTAAATTTAGTTGAAGAGGTTGCACATAGAGATACTCAGCTGAAAGAAAGGATGTAGTCTCCAATTTCTAAGTAAGGGCTGGAACCCAGAGCAGTCAGCAGAACTCCTTGACGAAGCCACCAACCTTTGTGCCAAGGCTGTAGCATATATTCAGTAAGTTCATGTAACATTTGATATTCCCTTCCTTGGTCACAGTTATATGGTGTATGAGAGTGAGAAGCTGAACTTGGAAAGATAATATTAAATTTCTTTCCTAATGAATGAAAGTACAACTAGAAAATAAGATGTACCCAGTTTGTCCAAATGTTGTCAGAAATTGTCTTTGAAACCAAAATTGATGAGAATTCTTGTAGGAAATAGTAGTCCATGAATTTGTTCAATATGTGCCGAATCCACTTTCCATATGCTCTGATTTCCTATATAAGAAAACAAGTATTCCTGAAACAGAAATTGAATTGTGGTCATGATTTCAGTTCATTTTATCATGGATTTCTATTGTTTTAAAGAAATATCTTTTTCTTAGTTAAGAAAAAAAACATTGTGAGGTAAATATTATAATCTTTCTTTTTAAAAAAAGAAATTCAAGAAAGCCAAGTGACTTGTCCAAGATCACTGAGCTCTTAAATGGTAGAACTGTGATTTATGTTGGTTTTCTGACTGTAACTGTTGTGTTCTTCTACACGTTAGAAGAACTGCTGTAATTGAGATAAGTTTGATGTTTACTCATTAATTTTTTTATGTAAGATGGAGAGCAACTTTATTTTTTAAATACTTTATTTTTTTAAGAGCCATTTTAGATACACTATAAAGTCGAGCAGAAGATACAGAGATTTCTCATATAGTTTCAGCCACCACACAAGCATTGCCGTACCCATTATCATTTCCCACAAAAGTGGTACATTTGTTATATTGGTGAACCTACGTTGACACAACATTACCATTACCACCCTAAGATCACATTAGGGTTCACTCTTGATATTGTACATTCTAGGGATTTGGAAAATGTATAATGACATGTCTCTATAGTTATAGTGTCATATAGAATAGTTTTGTTGACCTAAAAATCCTCTGTACTCTGCCTCTTCATTCATCCCTTCCTCCTAATCCCTGGCAACCACTGACCTTTTTACTGTACCATACCCAGAATGTCATATAGTTGGGATCATACTGTATGTAGCTTTTCAGGTCAGCTCCTTTCTCTTAGCATTATGCATGGAAGATTTCTTCATGTCTTGTTTGGGCTTGGTAGCTCATTTCTTTTTAGCACTGAATGATACTTCATTGTCTAGATGTGCCACAATTTGTTTATTCATTCATTTGCTGAAGAACATTTTGGTTGTTTCCGGGTTTTGTCAGTAATGTATGGCTTTTGTGTAGACATAAATTTTCAACTCTTTTGGGTTGACCCATGGTATCATATAGGAAGAGAATGTCTGGTTTTGTAAGAAACTGCCAAACTGTCTTCAAAGTGGCTGAACCATTTTGCATTCTCACGAGCCATGAATGAGAATTCCTTTTACTCTATATCCTTACCAGTGTTTGGTTTTGTCAGTGTGGCAGATTTTGTCCATTCTGTAGTGATACCTGGTTTTATTTGCATTTCCCTCATTAGGGAAATGATATAGAATATCTTTTCATATGTTTATTTGTCATCTATATATCTTCTTTGGTCCTATGTCTGTGATGGTCTTTGACCCGTTATTTTAATTGAGTTGTTTCTTTTCTTATTGTTGAATAATTTTTTTAAGCCTTTATTTTTTATTTTTTATTTTTTAGGCAGACTTTCACTCAGTCATCCTGGGTAGAGTGCCATGGTGTCATAGCTTATAGCAATCTCAAACTCCTGGGCTTAAGGGAACCTCTTGTCTCTCACCCTCCTGACTAGCTGAGACTATAGGCACCTGCCACAACACCCAGTTAGTTTTTCTATTTTTAGGAGAGATGGGGTTTCATTTTTTTTGCTCACGATGGTCTGGAACTCCTGAGCTCAAGCAATCTACCCACCTCAGCCTCACAGAGTGCTGGGATAACCACCCTGTCTGGCCTTTATTGTTGATTTTTAAAGAGTTCTTTGTATATTTTAGATACCAGTCCTTTATGATAAAGGATATGTTTTCTGAAAATATTTTCTCCTAGTCTGTGGCTTGTCTTTTCATTCTCTTGATAGTGTCTCTTTAAGGTTTTGCTCTGTGAGAGAGCAGGTGTTTTAAATTTAGTTAAGTCAGTTCATTATTGTTTTTCATAGGTTGTGCCTTTGGTGTTGTATCTGATAAGTCATCACCAAACCCAAGGTCATCTAGGTTTTCTCCCATTTTATCTTCTAGGATTTTTTGTTTTATATTTTATATTTAAGTCTGTGATTTATTATTATTATTATTATTTTTGTTTGAGACAGAGTCTCACTTTGTCGCCCCTGGTAGAGTGCCATGGTGCAGCTCACAGCAACCTCAGATTCTTGGGCTCAAGCAAGTCTCCTGCCTCAGCCTCCCAAGTAGCTGGGACTACAGGCACCCACCACAATGCCTGGCTATTTTTAGAGACAGGGTCTCACTCTAGCTTGGGCTGGTCTTGAATGTGTGAGCTCAGGTGATCTGCCTGCCTTGGCCTCCCAGAGTGCTAGGATTACAGGTGTGAGCTACTGAGTGATCTAATTTGAGTTAATTATTGTGAAGGATGTAAATTTTGTGTTCCATTAATTTTTTTCTTTTTTTGCACATGGATGTTCAGTTGGTCCAACACCATTTGCTGAAAACATTATCTTTTCCTCATTGTATTATCTTTGCTCGTTTGTCAAAGATCAATTGACTATTTTATGTGGGTTTATTTCTGGGCTCTCTATTCTGTTCCATTGATCTATTTGTCCATTCTTTTGCCAATACTACATTATCTTGATTACTGTATCTTTTTTTTCACAATTACACCCTTTTCTTAATAGTTTTGAAATGTACGATTGCATTATGCATATTGGGTGAGGTCCCCCCAAATACCCTCACTTCTTTCCCCCCTCCTCTCCCCTCTTGCTCCTCTTCCCTTCTACTTTCTGGACTGTAGTTATGTTTTGCCATTCGTATGTGTGTGCAGGTGGTTATATATTGATTTCATAGTAGTATTGAGTACATTGGATACTTTTTGTTCCCATTCTTGAGATACTTTACTAAGAAGAATATGTTCCAGCTCCATCCAGGTAAACATAAAAGATGTGAAGTCTCCATCTTTTTTAATGGCTGCATAGAATTCCATTGTGTACATATACTACAATTTGTTAATCCATTCATGTGTCGATGGCACTTGATCTGTTTTCATGTCTTGGCTATTATGAATTGGACTGCAGTAAACATTCTGGTGCAGATGTCTTTATTATAAAATGATTTTGATCATCTGGGTGTATACCTAGTAGAGGAATTGTAGGATTGACCGGTAGGTCTACTTTTAGTTCCATGACTGTTCTCCAAACTTCTTTCCAGAAAGGTCATATTAGCTTGCATTCCCACCAGTATTGTACAAGTGTTCCTTTCTCTCCACATCCACACCAACATCTGTAGTTTTGGGATTTTGTGATGTGGGCTAATCTTACGAGAGTTAGATGGTATCTTGAAGTGGTTTTGATTTGCGTTTCTCTGATGATTAAGGATGATGAGCATTTTTTCATTTGTTTGTAGGCTATGCGCCTGTCCTTATCAGAGAAGTTTCTGTTCAAGTCTCTTGCCCACATAGAAATGGGGTTACCGTATATACTCGAGTATAAGCTGAGTTTTTTGGCACAGAATTTGTGCCAAAAACCCCGAACTCGGCATAAATTTTGTGCCGAAAAAACTCGGCTTATATTTGAATATATATGGTGTTTGTTCTTTTCTTATTGATTAGTTTGACTTTACTGTGGATTCTAGTTATTAGACCTTTGTTGGAAGCACAGCCTGCAAAAATCTCCCATTCTGAAGGTTGTCTGCTTTACTTACTGTGCTCTTGGCTGTGTAAAAGCTTTTTAGTTTGATCAGATCCCAGTAATGTATTTTTGGTGTTGCTTCAATTGCCAGAGTGGGGGGGGGGGGCGGGGGCGGGTCCTCCTTATGAAATATTCTCCCAGGCCAATTTCTTTAAGTGTTTCCCCTGCACTCTAGCTTCTAGTATTTTTATAGTTTCATGTCTTAAGTTTAAATTTTTTGTCCAGTGAGAATCAATTTTTGTTAATGGTGAAAGGAAGGGGTCCAGTTTCAGTCTTCTACAGGTTGCCAGCCAGTTCACCCAGCACCATTTGTTAAATAGGGAGTCTTTCCCCCACTGAATATTTTTGATGGCTTGTCAAAGACCAAATGATGATAAGTAGCTGGGTTCATCTCTTGGTTCTCTATTCTGTTCCATACATCTACCTCTCTGTTTTTGTGCCAGTACCATGCTGTTTTGATCACTATAGATTTATAGTATAGCCTGAATTATGGTAATGTGATACCTCCTGATTTGTTTTTATTTCTGAGTAATGTATTTGCTCTTCAGGGTTTTTTCTGATTCCATATGAAATGAAGCACTATTTTTTCAAGCTCTGTAAAGTATGACAGTGGTCCTTTAATAGGGATTGCATTAAATCTGTAGATTGTTTTGGGTAGTATGGACATTTTAACGATGTTGATTCTTCCCAGCCATGAGCATGGTATATTTTTCATTTGTTAACATCTTCAGCTATTTCTTTTCTCAGAGTTTCATAGTTCTCTTTATAGAGATCTTTCATGTTCTTTGTTAGGTAAATTCCCAGATATTTCATCTTCTTTGGCACTACTGTAAAAGGAATAGAGTCTTTGACTATATTTTCAGCTTGACTATTGTTGGCATATATAAAAGCTACTCGTTTGTAGGTATTGATTTTGTATCATTGATCACTTTTAAGAGTGTTGTGGTTGAGTCCCTGGGATTTTCCAGGTATAGGATCATATCATCAGTGAAGAGTGAGAGTTTGATCTCCTTTGATCCTATTTGGATACCTTTGATTGCCTTCTCTTTTCTGATTGCAATGATTAAGATTTCCATTACTGTGTTGAATAGCAGTGGAGACAGTGGGCATCCTTGCTTAGTTCCTGATCTGAGTGCAGTTGTTTTCAGTTTTACACCATTCAGTATGATGGCTGTGGGTTGGCTGTAGATGGCCTCTATCAGTTTAAGAAATGTCCCTTCTATGCTTAGTTTCTTAAGCATTCAGATCATGAAAGGATGCTGGATATTATCAAAAACTTTTTCTGCATCAATTGAGAGAATCATAAGGTCTTTGTTTTTTATTTTATTGATGTATATTGATTTTTGTTATTGATGTATATTGATTTTATAGATGTATCATATTTTTAGATTTGTATATGTTGAACCAACCCTATAACCCTGGAATAAAACCAACTTGATCATGGTGGATAATTTTTTTTGATGTGTTGTTGAATTCTCTTTGCTAAGATCTTATTGAATATTTTTGCATCAACATTCATTAAGGATATTGGTCTATAATTTTCTTTCTTTGTTGGATCCTTTCCTGGTTCAGGGATCAGGGCAATATTTGCTTCATAGAATTTATTGGTAAAGTATTCCTTTTTTTCCCCTATGCTTTGCAAAAGGTTGTATAATATGGGTACTAGTTTCTCTTGAAAGGTTTTTTATTATTATTATTATTATTATTATTTTTAGTTAAATGATAGCTGTGTACATTAATGCGATCATGGGGCACCATACACTTGTTTTATAGACCGTTTGACACATTTTCATCACACTGGTTAACATAGCCTTCCTGGCATTTTCTTAGTTATTGTGTTAAGCCATTTACATTCTACATTTACTAAGTTTCACATATACCCTTGTAAGATGCACGGCAGGTGTAATCCCACCAATCACCCTTCCTCCGCCAACCTCCCCCCTCTCTACCCTTCCTTTCCCCTTCCCCTTATTCTTAGGTTATAACTGGGTTATAGCTTTAATGTGAAAGCCATAAATTAGTTTCATAGTAGGGCTGAGTACATTGGATACTTTTTCTTCCATTCTTGAGATACTTTACTAAGAAGATTTGACGCTATCTGGTACTAGACTTTTCTTTTTTGGGAGATTTCATATTATTGATGCTATTTCAGTGATTGATACAGGTCTATTCAAGATTTCTAATTCTTTCTGGTTGAGTCTAGGAAGATAGTGTGCTTCCAGATATTGGTCCATTTCCTTCAGATTTTCATATTTCTGGGAATAGAGTTTTTTATAGTAATCATTGAGGATTTTTTTTTTTTAATTTCTGAGGTGTCTGTTGTTACTTCTCCTTTCTCTTTTCTGATAGATGATATTAGAGATTTTACTTTTCTGTTTCTGGTTAGGTTGGCCAAAGGTTTATCAATTTTGTTAATCTTTTCAAAAAACCAACTTTTTGTTTTGTTGATCTTCTGAATGATTTTTTTTTCCAATTTCATTTAATCCTGCCCTAATTTTGCTTCTTCTTCTGGGTTTGGGGTTGCACTGTTCTTCCTTTTCCAGGTGCTTGAGATGATCCATTAAGTTGCTGGCTTCCTCTCTTTCTGTTTACTTGATGAAGGCTTCCAATGCTATAAATTTCCCTCTTAGGACTGCCTTTGCAGTACCCCAAAGGTTTTGATAGTTTGTGTCTTCATTGTCATTTTTTCCCAAAATTTGGTGATTTCCTTCTTAATCTCATCTTTAACCCAGCTATCAGTCAGCCTAAGATTATTTAACTTCCATGACTTTGAGTATGACAATTCCCATTGCTGTTGAGTTGAACTTTTATTCCATGGTGGTCCAAAACATACCAGGAATAGCTACTACACTTTTAAATTTGCTGAGGTTAGACTTGTGTCCTAGGATATGATCTATTTTGGAGGATGACCCGTGGGCTGATGAGAATTATATTCAGTTTTATTAGGGTGAAATGTTCTATAGAAGTATGTAAAGTCCATTTGTTCTAGTGTCTGGTTTAAGTCTAATATTTCTTTGTTTAGTTTCTTCTTGGAGGTTCTATCCAAAACTGTCAAAGGGGTGTTAAAATCTTCAACTATTATATTGCAGAAAGGTATCAAGTTGTTCATATCCATTAGGGTCTGCTTTATGAATTGAGGAGCATTCTGGTAGGGTGCATAAATGTTTATTATTGAAATATCTTCATGTTGGATGTTTCCTTTGACAAATATGTAGTGACCTTTCTTATCTGTCTTTATCTTTGTTGGTTTAAAGCCAATTGTATCTGCTACTAAAATTGCAACCCCTGCCTTTTTCTGGTTTCCATTTGCCTGTAATATACAAGTCCATCCCTTCACCTTGAGTCTATTTTTATCCTTTAAGGTAAGATGAGATTCTTGTATACAGCAGATATCTGGTCTGAGTTTATGTAACTACTCAGCCAGCCTGTGCCTCTTTCAAGGACAATTTAAACTATTCACATTAATTAAGGAAATTAATAAGCCTGTTGTATTTTGGGTGTCATGATTTTTGGCTGTCCAGTGGACATTTTTAATTCTTTCACCACTGGGGAAGTTGGGTTTTGTTCAAAAATGTCTGGGTGAGGTAGACCATTGCGCTGGTCATTGTGGAGGTAGAGCATTGCACTGGTCATTGTGGAGGATGGGTCTGAGAATATCCTGTAAACCTGGTTTACTTATGGCAAATTCTTCAACATGTCTATGTTATTAAAGTATTTGATTTCTCCAACACAAATGAAACTCAGTTTAGCTGGATACAGGATTCTGGGCTGGAAGTTGTTTTGTTTTAGGAGACTGAAGGTTGATGACCATCTTCTTCTGGCTTGAAATATTTTGACTGAGAGATCTGCAAGTTATTCTGATAGTTCTCCCTTTTTAGGTGATACTGTTCTTATGTCTGGCTATTTGCAGTATTTTCTCCCTCACCTTAACTTTGGCAAAGTTTATCACAATGTGTCTAGGAGATGCTTTATTTAGATTGAGTCTTGCTGGGGTTCTGAAACTGTCTGCTATCTGAAGTTCTGTATCTTTTTCAATGCTTGGGAAATTCTGCTCCAAAATCTCTTGCAGTAGAGCATCTGTACATTTACGACCACCCTCTTCTCCTTCGGGAATTCCTATAAGACGAATGTTTGATCTTTTGGAGTGATCCCACTAGTCTCTCAGGGAATGATCAGTTTTTATTCTCCATTTGTCTGCCTCTTTGAGTGTTTGGGAATGTTCAAAAGCTTTGTCTTCAGTTTCAAAGATCCTTTCTTCTGCCTGGTCAACTCTATTACTGAGGGATTCTATGTTTTGGAGCTTCTCAACTAACTTTTTTGTTTTCTTGAGCTCTGCTATCTCTTTTCTCATTATGTCTATATCTTTGATGACTTGGGCTTTGAATGCCTTAATTTCTTGAGACAACTTTAGAACTTCTCTTTGGAATTCAATTTCTATCTTTTCTTCCATTCTATTTATCTTATTTGCAATCCATATTCTGAATTCAATTTCTGACATTGCTACCATTTGTTTATGCATGGCATCTTCAGTTGTCTCTACTTTGTCATTTCTTGTGTGTGTGTGTATGGGGGGGGGGTTGATCTACTCTGGTTATTCACGTTGCCAGAGTTCTTCTGTTGGTTCTTCACCATGTTTGTTTTCACCATTTGAAACTGGTAGGTTGAGATTTAATTGGGGTTCCCAAGTAGTAGATATAGCACCTTACCAAAGTGCTAGGCTTTTTAATTGTACCTTATCTCCTACAATTTTACCAAGGCCTCTTTCAGAGTTTTAGCCAGAGACTCTGAGATAGCAGAGTGAGATAGCACAAACTAGCTCTATTTGTTATCAGCCAACCTCTACCCTATCCTAAGAAACCACAGTATTAGGTTTAAAACTCCACTGTGAAGAGATACAAACAGGTCGGCACCGAGCCCCCTCCCTTCAGTTCTTTTCCACTACAGAACTCGAAAGTCAACGTCAGAATATCCCTGACTGAACAGCCCCAGACACGGGTTCCAAACAAATTGTCTCAGGCAGTGCAAACCCTGCCCAACAGAGAGGGGTTCAAGGGTCTCCAGCAGCACAATTGGAGCCAAGAATCCACACTCCCACCTGCCAGACTCAGTCCACACTGTTGTTCACTTCTCTGCTCACAAGCCCAGCTGGAGCCAGGGGCCACGCCTGCACCCATCAGTCTCAGTCCACATCCAACTAGCCTCTGCTTGCCAGACCAGTTGGGATCAGGGGACCATGCCCCCACCTTCCAGTCTCAGTCCACTGCCTGGCAAGCCTCTATTCACAGGTGCTGTTGGAGTCAAGACACCGGCCCTGCCCTCTGGTCTCAGTTCACACACAACTAGCCTCTGCTTGCCAGACAAGTTGGAGTCAGGACCACACCCCTGCATCCCAGTCTCAGTCCACTGCCT
The DNA here is from genome assembly GCA_963574355.1 of Loris lydekkerianus. NCBI lineage: Eukaryota > Metazoa > Chordata > Mammalia > Primates > Lorisidae > Loris > Loris lydekkerianus. The sequence goes on from CAUYPK010010928.1 coordinate 42,841, forward strand.
GGCAAGCTTCTGTTCACAGGCTCTGTTAGAGTCAGGACACCGCACTCCACCCACAAGTCTCAGTCCTCACCTGGTAAGCCTCTTCTCACTAGTCCTGCTGGAGACAGTGGGCCATGCCCTACCCCTCAGTTCTTGGTTCACACTCTGTAAGCCACTGCTGGAGGGTTCTCTTGGAATCAGGAGATCATGCCCTTGCTCTCAGTTTACAGTCCACACCTACCAAGCCTCTGCTTGCAGGCCCAGCAGGGGCTTGGTACCAACCCTGTCTGCCAAACTCAGTCCACACAGGGCAATCACTTTCCTGCTGTCAGTGCCATCAGAGCTTGGGGTTCTGCACCCTGTCCCACCACACACAGCCGGAACCGAGGGTCAACACTATGACTGCCTGGGCATAGTCATATGCTCACCCTCCCACCAAGTGTCCCTTTCTTCCCACACCCTTTTTTTTCTCCGTTAGTCACAGATTCCGTCCTGATGGTTTGCAGTCCACACTATGCCCAGTTCTCTCAGACCAAGACCAAACACTCTGTGCTCTGCAGGGGGCAGAACTTCAGACCACCATTTGAGGGGAAAAAGGTGGACTGGGAGTTTGGACTTGTGGGGGAAGATATCTGTTTTAATTTTATGCCTAGCGGGCTGGTGTCTAGGTTCATAAGTGGGACCTCCCAGGAGAAAGAGACCTGGAGTTCAGTGGCTCTCTCCAGCAAGGTAAAATGAGAGGTCTTTTGTTCCCTGCTTGTTCGCAATTAACCTGCAGCAGACCCCCTGGTTGGAGGAGAGGTCTCCCATCCTCTATTCAATAAGTTTGGTACCCACAATTTGGTCTCTTGAATACTTTTCCTTGGAGGTGCAGCTTGTTCAACTTCTTTCTTGGCTTAGCTCCCCATCCTCAGCCTCATAGAGTTCGATTCCATCCAGTTTTTCTTCCTCTGGTCAGGAGCCTCTGCCGAGGGTTGCTACTAGTCAGCCATCTTCCCAGAATTCCCCTAGTTTTTAATATTTAAAAAGTAATACATTAAAATGGATTTTCTCTACATGAATTAAATGAGAAGCATTAAGATCCCCCCATCAATTATGTTAGCAGCCTTTGTTGTCTGACAATGATGTTATCAAGAACTGAAATTTCATAATATCTTTTATTTTCTTTCCTTCTTTAATACATTTTATCCTCATATATCTGTAATATTTTACCATCAATCTTTCCATTAATCATAAACCTTTAAAATAATATTATTAAGTTATCAGAAAATGGTTATTGGCTTCATGATATCTCATAATGTGAAAATAGTATGATTTGTGTAACCATTTCTTTGTTGGAGAGTTAATTCTTGCTTTTATGACTAAATAGCACTAAGAATTGAATCTTTAAAAAATTCTAATAAAATCTATAAATAGCTGGCTAGAAATATCTAATTATCATAAATAAGTTTTAAAGACATTTGATATTTGTTTCCAATTTGTTTTCTGAAAAGATTAGAATACAAAGGTATCCAACCTGTGACTACACGGCCACATGCTGTTTTTATGAGGACTATTTTGCTTATCTGTGGCATCAGAGATCACGAAAGTATGTATAGATCTTTTTGGCTATCCGTTAATGTTTATTTATTTAATGTACAGCCAAAAACAATGCTTATTTTTCCAGTTTGTAGCAGGTTGGACATTCCTGATAGTCCAATGTACACTTCACTAGCTGTACACAATCATGTTTATTACTGTAATTTTATATCTGGGTATATTTACTAAAAATTTAAAAACATGAACTCATGTTTGAAATTTGCAATGCTTAAGTCTACAGGTGTTATTCCTAAAATATAGATTTGGAATTATACAGAGATTTGGAATTATACAGGCACTAGATTTGTTTTATACAGATAGAAACTTAGTTGCCAAATTGATGGACATGCACCTGTTATTGTTACACTAACTTGTAATGTTCTCCTTCTGGTCTGCTTCTGTTGAACCCCCCCCCCTTTTTTTTTTTTTTTGCCTAGAAGAGACTATTTGTGGTTCCATATGGATTCTATTTGAAAACTGTGTGGTTTTAGATACCAACTGTAATGGCCTTTTGTATCAATAGACATAGAATCTAAAAGTAAATCATTTTAGACTCTTTTTCATATGAAATTTTATCTTCCTACAATAACATGGAGTCCTTCCTAAGAAATGGTGCTTATTAGAGGTCAGAGACTATACTCTTTAGATTTGGAAATGTTTAATTTTTTAAGATGTGAAGGTATTGAGGTTATAATTTAATTTTTACTCAAAACATACATTTCCTGTAAGTTGTGAAAAACAAGAGTTGCATTTTCTAATATATTTCAGTGCCAGGCTATCCGTCAGGTCCAGAAGAGGGGGGAGCAGGGCCAGCCTGACTCAGTCAGCGGGGCTGAGCGGGATGGCGAGGGTAGGCGGCCCCGAACAGGAACACACGGAGCCAGGAGTCCGTGGAAGCAGAAACTCAACTTTATTGCGGCAAGCAGCTGCTTATATAGAGCATGGGGAAGGGGCGGGGAAAGGAGGCGGGGGATGAGGTACAGGACCCAAAGGTGATTGGCTGTATCTAGGTAGAGGCAGTTTTAGGCCGTGCCTTGCTGAGTCCTGGAAGTAGCTCTATGAATCTACTTCTAGTCAAGCTCGGGAAGTTGCACTAGGCCTCAGGCACCTGGCAGGGCCCAACATTTCAGTAAGTTATTTTTAGAAGAAAATTAATGGTCCAGTGCTATTTCACACAAATATACTAGACAACTTTTTCCTTGAGCAAATAAAGTTGTTACATGTTAGGAAACTCTCTCATTAGATCAAAACTGATTATTTTACTGGCATGATAGAATCAGCATCATTCATTTATATTTTAAAACAAATTTAAACTAACTTGATGTACAGAGTATTTTAATTTAAAATTCCTCTCTTTGGAGAGAAGGAAAGACTTTTTCCTCATAAAGGCATCAGGAATCAGTCAACATATAGGGGGGTTGTTTTGAGTAGTAGGCAGACTTCTTGTTATCCCTGAAGGAATATAGTTTAGAAAGCCACTGACCCCCTTGTACAAGTAAGACTGACCTTGATCTCAGGACTGCTTGACCCCATGAACTTACCATATTTAAACATGCAAGTTATATGCAACTGGAACTTACTTGCTTTTAGGGTTCAGCTCAGTAATCAATGCAAACAATACAAGGAAGTTTCGGGTGCCTATTCCCTTTTCTTTAGTCATTATTTTTATTTTAGTAGTGCTTCCCTTGAAATTATTAAGAATTAAATTTTCAGAAACTAATGTCATCACTGGAAAAAAAGAATCGGGGGGGGGAATCTGTGCCATCTGTCTTTAAATTAATCACCAACTGTTTGTTTTGTTTTGCTTTTCATTTAGGTGAATGTAGCAAGCTATATTTTAAAAGACAGCATGACACAAACAAAATATAGTTTCTACCTCCTTTGAAAATTAATTGAGTGAAATGTTTATGTGGCCACAGAACTGGTGCTTTTAACCTCTGTGCTTGGTGGCTGTTCACGGTCCCTTCTCTTACCTGGTTTACCATGGGTCTGATTCCTGCTCAGTTATAATACTTCTTAGGGGGACCACTCTCCTTCACTCTCCCCTGCACATTCCCTGTGCAGATTTATCTGACCCTGAGAAAACTTCCATCTCCTTGCTATCAGTTAAAATGCTGTACAGGCTGAGCAATGCCATGCTATCCACTAACGTTTTACTTAAAAAGGTAGAAAATACAGGCAGTGCCTGTGGCTCAACATAGTAGGGCACTAGCCCCATATGCCTGAGGTGGTGGGTTCAAACCTAGCCCTGGCCAAAAACTGCAAAAAACGTTAGAAAATGCCCCTCTCTATCTTATATGTCTCCCATAGCTGCACCCTTAGAATTGTATTCATGTTGCTTAATTTTGTATACTCTTGTCATTTTGAATTTATTTCTTTAATTGTTTTGGTAAATTTTATAATACTTAGTATAAATCTCAATATCATAGCCCCTCAAAAAAGACATGTTAACTAGAAAGAGATGATTTTAGTTCATTCTAAAAGATGTACATTTTTGTAATGATGGAAGAGTTGAAACCTTATCATGATAGAAGGTTACAAGTAGGATAGCAATGACACCAACAATAGAAAACATGATTTTCTTTCTTGGCTGTTGGCAACCTTTTAGAATGCTTTTTAGCAAAAACTAAATAAAATTTGGTTATGCAAACTCTTTGAATGTAATTTCCCAAGGACAGATAAGCACACTATGGGCCCCAAATTGGAATGGTGACGGGTTATGTGGTACCAATAGAGTAGGGGTAATAGATGGTGAAAGGATAGTTCTTTGCTAACTGTAATGTCTAACATATGTGCACAAGAAAGATGCAACAAATCAGCCTCCATTGGGAAGGAAGTTACCTGTATCTGCAAACTCCTATCTTTCCTATGAAAACCTCAAAAGAAGTATCTCATTTGCCTTTGTTTTATCAAATAGTTAGTTTCTGACATGCAGTAGTCACTCAAAGCAAGCCCACTGAATGACTAAATTGTTAATGATGTGTTCTGTGATCTCCTTAAATAGATGTATGTACTTACATGTCTGTCGCCTGTGTAGTCTGTACACACCTGTACGATCACATGCACTTGTTCAAACATTTGTGTTTTTTAGACTACCCTGAAAGGATAGAATTAATCCTTTTATCTCACATGTGTCACCAGACACTTTATAAATATTAGTGAGTGAATATAAGAATGTATGCCTAAGTAAGGGAAGTCAAGCTCCATCATGAGTGGAGGTACATGATACACACTCTCTAAGCAGCACAATCAGTGGTGTGCAGGAGTTTGCTTATGAGAGCCAACTGATATGTTTTCAGGAATGTTATGAGCGGGTTGACATCACACTGGTGGCTGGAAATTGGCTGTGATCAGAACAATGTACACCATGAAAATTGGCAAATGCTACAACCAGGTTTTTTGCTTTTCTTTTTGGTTTTGCCTTTCCTTCCCAGAAAGCCAGTTGTAAAACTTTATTGGCACTCCACAGTCAGAACCCTTGTCTTCAGGTCAATGTTTATATGTGTTATATCTCAGAAGGAAAGAAAAAATTATGGATAATCAAGGCTCATCCAGCTGCTCCACAGCTGTTTCAGTACAGACACAGATCACTCAGCAGACAACAACTTCCCTCACTTCTTCCTGCCCAGCTTGGCATGTGAGTACAGATTTTAATGCTTTGCAAATTTGATTAACTACACTAGATGCCTACCAAGAGATGACTGATTTTCCACTGACTCAGTGGAATAGATAGAAATGTTCTCCCTGGGCCACGCCTGTGGCTCAGTGGGTAGGGCACTGGCCCCATATACCAAGGGTGGCAGGTTCAAACCCACCCCCAGCCAAACTGCAACACAAATAGCCAGGTGTTGTGGTGGGCACCTGTAGTCCAAGCTACTCAGGAGGCTGAGGCAAGAGAATCACTTAAGCCCAGAAGTTGGAGGTTGCTGTGAGCTGTGACACCATGGCACTCTACCAAGGGCGACAAAGTGAGAATCTGTCTATAAAAAAAAAAAAAAAAAAAAGAAGAAGAAAGAAAAAAAAAAAAAATAGAAAATGTTCTTCTCTTCTTTTCACACAGAAAAAAGGACCAGAAAGATAACTTGCTGGGTCAGCTCTTATAGTTACTCTCAAGTTATCTTATTTTTTAAATGTACAGTTCATTTTCTTCATTTTTTTATGTTGAAAACTCAGTTTCTGAGTGAAGTCATAATCTTATAACATGAATTTAGCTCTTCAAAACAAAGGAAATAACTTAGATGCAAGATTTGGTAGAAGAAAATTATAAGGCAATCCTAATGGAAACTCTGAAATAAATACAAAGAGTATGGGTAGTTATATCATGGGAATGGAAAATGAGCTTAGCCTATTTGCCAAAAGTACCATGGTGAGTATGATGTAGACATATCTAGTTTATTAATTCTTTCATTCAACAATTTTGGCATACTTAACTAAATGCCCAGCCCTGTGCTAAGTGCAAAGGATTCATTGGTGCATTGGTTCCCAGATTTACTTCAATTAACACATCATTTGGGCTTGTCTTGCTCTCTAATTTGCATGAAGAATGGTGATAACAGCAGAAAGAGTGGCAATGATATCTCTCCCTACTGCTGTCACTACATATTGTCTGAATGGTGACGACTGAACTTTCCCTGTAGAGTTGGGTATTAACAGTTTGGGTAGAAACAACATAAACTTCATATTCTATCTTCTATAGATGATAGTTGGATTAAGGGTAAATTTACATAAAGACACTTTGTAAGGAAATCTAGATGAACAGATGAATAGCTTTTTAAATAGATTCTCTGGAACATATTCTTCTTAGTAAAGTATCTCAAGAATGGAAGAAAAAGTATCCAATGTACTCAGCCCTACTATGAAACTAATTTTTGGCTTTCATATGA
>CAUYPK010010929.1:0-11540 GCA_963574355.1 Loris lydekkerianus
CCAAATATTTCATCTTCTTTGGCACTACTGTGAAAGGAATAGAATCCTTGACTGTTTCTTCAGCTTGACTTGGTCATGGTGTATAACTTGTTTGACATGTTGCTGGGTTCTGTTTGCTGGGATCTTGTTGAATATTTTTGCATCAATATTCATTAGTTATATTGGTGTATAATTTTCTTTTCTTGTTGGGTCTTTTCCTGGTTTGGGGATCAAGGTGATGTTTGCTTCATAGAATGTTGTTGGGTAATATTCCTTCTTTTTCTATATTTTGGAAAAGGAATAGAAAGTTTTTAATAACATAATGTCACATAGGTAATCTCAATTTTCTAGTAACTGCATTAAAAATCTCAAATTAAACAAGTGAAATAAATGTAATAATTTATTTTATTTATGTTTTAAATATCATTTCAAGATGTACTTAGTGTATTAACACAAATATAGCTGACATCTTATTTATATCAAGTCTTCAAAATACATAGAGTATTATACAAGGACACTTTTCAAAGATTTCTAAGCTTTTGCATGTGAAATCGTTTCAAACATGCCCACTTCCTTGACATGTTTGTCCTTTCTGCAGTAATTTTGGGGAAATGTTCTAAGATTACCTTTTTAATGTAAGCCATTAATTTCAAGGAGCTATCTCAGCAAATAGTTAAAACCAACGCTAGACCGTCTTAATAAAATACTGAATCTTGAACTATGGGTGAGTAGGCCCACATCATTCTATCCATTCCTATACTCTGTATTTCCATCAGTCTCATAAAGCTCTTAGATCCATCGCTACACATATTCTCCTATTCTCTCCTCATAGGTCTTTCAATTCCATTGGCATATCACTATTTTTTCCCAAAACAGATTTTCTCAATTCTTATGTTCTAAGATCTAATGAAGGATGGTGAGCAGGAAGCATGAGAAGAACAGCATCATCTTGAAAGACTTTTTCTTCAAGTAACACTTTTTCATATTCTCCAGGCAGTGGAAATCTCTTATGAATAAAGGCCTGCTTCATAGCTACTAAAAGAGTTCCATACAAAGTCTCAGACTAAAAGTGCTTTTCAGGACCCTGATTTTGACATAATGACCTATAAAGGCTGTCCATTCAATATTCTTGGCAGCTTTGCTGGACTTATAGGAGGATGACCTTACCAGGCTTCATTTTCAGTGTAATAAGGCACAATGGCTAAAGGAAATGCAAGTCACTTACTGCTGTCAGAGTTTCCTGCAGCTTTTCAAGCAATTGAAATTGACAACTAACTGGCTTAATTTGATCATGGGAAGGGTGTATTTCATCTTCAATGCCATTTAAAAGAACCAACCTAGGAGAAGCAAGAGAGCAAGTGGGACTCTCCAGCAATCATCCCCCTGTAGAAAACATCAATTTCAACTAAGAGCCATGTGTGAGATTATTTTTCCAAGAGCTAAAGAAATCTGAACATGCAAGTAGGGCTGTGAAGTCCCTTTGATCTGCAAAGATGAGTAAAACTTCAGTTGGATGGTAAGGGGATTAATTCTTCATGAGCACAACACCCCTAGCCATAAGCCATCGTAGTAGACATGCAAAGTCTCCCTTGACTCACAGTTTCTACACTAGAAAAAGCAAGCTGGAGTCAGACATTGAGCTTCCCCATAATCCTGCATCACCTTGAGGGAGACTCACTCCTACATCAACCTATGAGAAGCATGGTGAACACCTGCCTGGCTAAACCACCTGAGGCCTGTTAGGGACAAAGAGAGAAGATAGGGCTAGTGACAGCTAGTGCCTGGAACTTGATAGTGTGACTCCATACCTGTCAAAGGAAATGCCACACCAAAGAGGTTATTTAGGGATATCAGAGTGCAGCAAGCACATCCTCAGATCCTCAAGACTTAAGAGAGTAGCCGGCTCTCCTACATGGCCTAGGTGAAGGAACTCCATGGGTTTCTCATGGGCCCATCCAGTTAAGACACTACATCAGTTTCAAAGCCATTCCAAGACTCACGTGTAATCTGGGCTTGGAGTGCCCTCTAGTGCTACAGTGAAATATAACAATTTGCTCACAATTTCTAAACAAGCCCTCTAAAAAAGTCACAAACCCATACTGAAAAGACTGGAATAAATGCCTAAGTCATCAATGTGTAGGCTGAGATGCACGTTTACAAGGTATCAGGGTAGCCTAGGAAAGATGGCTTCACCTGATGGCCAAAACAAAGTGTCCGCTGCTAAATCTAAAGATACGGAGATGAATGAAGTGGCAGAGAAAGTATTCAAAACAGCTGTCTTAGCATTTATACAACAACACCCCTTTTGTCACAGCTTTCAAATATTGACTTTTTTTTTTTTTTTTTGACACAGTCTCAAGCTGTCGCCCTTGGTAGAGTACCATAGTGTCATAGTTCACAGCAACCTCCAACTCTTGGGTTCAAGCGAACCTCTTACCTTGGTTTTTCTACTTTTAGTAGAGACAGGACATTGCTTTTGCTCAGGTTGATCTGTAACTCCTGAGCTCAAGCAATCCACCTGCCTCGGTCTCCTGAAGTGCTAGGATTACAGACATGAGCCACCATGCTCGGCCTCAAATATCAACTTTTAGGGGGGAAATTAATTTAGCTGTATTATGCACCAGTCGGTTACAGAGAAAAGTTTCTTCCTCACTTGTTTTTTAGAAGCATTTGAGAATAAGCAAACAATAAACATCATTGCCCTTATTTTATACTCACTGATTGAATGAATAAATACATAATTATTTTAAAAAACAAAATAACTATTCTAAGAAACCTCAATGAAATTCAAAAAATAGAAATAATTCACAAATTTAGCAGAAGAATTTAAAATATTGAAATATATTTTTAAAAATCAAGACTATCAGATAAAGTTTCCTATTATCTTGGAGAAAATTCCTGGCAGGGTGTCCTTTTTTAAGTAAATAAAAAAATCAAGAAGAAATGCTGTATTAGAAAAGCATGTTAAATTAAATGAAAATGTAATAAGGGAAAATAACAGCCGAACTTATTAAACCAAAGAAAGAATCAGTGATCTTGATGATGATCTACTCAAAAACAGAGAAGAAAAATTTTTTTAAAAAAAGAAAAAATGAAGGAAGCTTCCTGAATTTAGGGGACAACAACAAAAGAGAAAACTAATGGTTGTTGGCATTCAAGAGTGCCTAGAAATGGTGAAGAGGCAGAAAGCTTATTAAAATAAATAAATAAAGCTTATTAAAATAAATAAGAGACAACTTCCCAAACTTGGATGAAAATACAAAATATCCAGGTACAGAAAAGCCAAACGTGGTCACCAATCAGATTCAATAAACAGGAAGACTCCACCATATATTATAATCAAATTCTTAAAAAGATTAATGACAAAGAGAGAATCCTGAAACAAACCGGAGAAAAGAAGCAAATAACATAAGGAAATTCCAATATACAAAAACCCATAGGTGAGGAGAAAATAGAATGATGTATTCAAAGTACTGAAGGAAAAAATCTGCCAACTAAGAAAACCCAGCAAAGAATTCTTTAACAATGAAAGAAAGATAAGGACATTTAACTTTAAGGACAGATAAGATTAGATCTGCCTTATAAGCAATGCTAAAAGAAGTTCTTGAAATTGAATTAAAAGGATACTAATGTGTCACACAAACATATCAAAAAATATAATATGCACAGGTAAAAGTAATTATCCAGAAAAATATTGAATACTGAAACTTGCTAATTGTGAGCCATAAACTACTTATAAAGATTAAAAGAGAAAATAAATAACAATTATAATAAGTTGTTAAGGGATAAATAAATAATATTAAAATATATAAATTATGACATCAAAATGTATCTCAAAATGCATGGAAGCAAGGGAGTTAAGAGTCAAATTTTTTATTTTATTATGATACAAATTAAATTTTCAGTACTGATTTAAAACAGCTCATTAACTATAAAATATTTTTGTAAGCCTCATGGTAACCACAAAACAAAACCTTTTCATAAGTACACTAAAAGTAAAAAGCAAAATCATTGTCAGTGCCACAAAGACAGACAGTAAAGAGGAGGAAAAGAACAAAGAATCTACAAAATGACTAGAAAACTAGTAACAATCTCACAGTACCAGTTTCTTATCTGTCATCAACAAATGCACTGAATATAAATGGATAAAATTCTACAGTTAAAAGATACAGAATGGCTGAATGGATTAAAAAAAAAATGCAACCATATGCTGCCAACAAGAGACTCCTTCACCTATAAGAATACTCATATATTGAAAATAAACAGATGGGAAATGATATTCCATGCAAATGAAAGACAAAAGGAAGCAAAATTAGGTTAATTTGTATCAAATAAAATAAATTTCAAAAACTATAAAAAGAAACATATACAGCAATTGTATAAAGGTGTTAATACAACAATAAGATATAACAATTGTAAATACATTTTCACCCATCATTGAATCACCTTAATATATAAAGCAAAAATAATAGATCTAAAGAGAGAGATAGACACAATAATACTGGCAGACTTCAACACTTCACTTTCATAAATAGAACATCTAGACAGAAAAACAAAGAAACATAAAACACCCTCTAGACAAAAATGGACTTAACTGACTTTTATAAAACATTCCATCTAACAGCTATAGAATTCACAATCTTCTCAAATGCATATGAAACATTATCCAGCATAGATCATGCTTTAGGCTACAAAATAACTTTTAATAGGCTCAGCACCTGTAGTTCAGTGGCTAGGGTGCCAGCCACATATACCCAAGCTGGCATATTCAAACCTGGCCAGGGCCTGCCAAAAAACAATGACAATAACAACAAAAAATAGCCTGGTGCGGTGGCAGGCACCTGCACTGTCCCAGCTACGTGGGAGGCTAAGGCAAGAGAATCACTTAAGCTTAAGGGTTTGATGTTGCTGTGAGCTGTGACACCACAGACCCTACTGAGGGTGACATAGTGAGACTCTGTGTAAAAAAAAAAAAAAAGCCGCAAATTACTAGAAGAAAGAAATAATAAAAAGGGCGAGCAGAAATCTTGATCATCTTTTACCTGGCCTGATGCAATGTCTTTCTGCTCAGAGGTCTAACACTAGACTCTCAGCTTCCACTTCCAGTTCTTCTCTCCCACTTTTCTATAGAGACTAATTTTTGAAGAATTGCCATTTCTTACATTGAAAAAACTTGAGATTCCTTAGCTTAGTTTCAAAACTTCCCCTAAGCAACCTCCATTTCATCTCCCATTACCTACTTTACAAACCTTCTACTCCAGACAAATAAACCAGCTGACTCTTCACTGTTTTCTTTAAAATGTAGGTTATTCATACATTGGTAGCAAGATCCCAGAGGGTAAATAAGGCTATTTCAATGTGCTACAGCACTTTAGTTAAGAAACTACACTTGTAAGAGAGATAAAGAGAATAAATGTCAAATCTAAACAAAGCTAAACTACTAAAGAAACTACTAAAGCTAAACTACTAAAAGAAAATTTTAGTTCATCAATGGCTAGAAGAGAATCATCAGTTAATGGTGAGTCAGTCCCTTCTATGCAAGCTCCTGTACTACATATTCAATGGTTGCTGGTGAACCTGCGGGCATAATAATCATTCTGAATCTGCTTATTTTCACCGGAAAAAAAATATTTAGCCTTGGAAACTGACAAAAACAATACCAAGTTGGGCCATCTGGCATCTAGACAGAATTAATTTCAAATATTAATCAAGCTAAATTCAGATTAATACAGATGGGCTTACTGCCTAAATATATTTTCAGGAGTCAGATGAAAATAAGACTTCTCCAATGTTTCAAGTGGATCAAGTTTTTAAAAAATGCTATGAAGAGTTATTCAAATAAAATATTTTACTAGTGAACATATGGTTTTATTTACTATTTCTCTTTCATCTCTAAATAATTATATTCAATGTTCATTTTTAAATTGATATGGAACTATGACAATAAGTCCTAAGTATTTGGCAGCACAAAGCTGAGCAATTTATCAATATTTGGTAAAGCAGAAACATCATTTATAAAAACCAGATGGGTTTTGTATATGAAAATTTAAGTAATGGACACAATTTCTTTATAAATTATAGGATGAGAAATAGGGACAAAAAGACTGTTTTAATAATATGGCGGAAAAGTAATTTTTCAGTCATTCTCTGTTCCTGACCCACCAAATCTTCAGTTGCCTTTATGTTAATATCCACCACGAATATATTGTCAAAATTAGTATAAGAATATAGATGATAGAACTAAACTGAATATTACTAGCTAATCTCCCAATACCATAAATTATTAATTTGGAGCTCTGAAATTTTAAATGATTAAACTGCCCATTTGCAGGCTGTGGACTCCCACTTGGTAGGCTGACTCTTTTCACCAGCCATAGTATATATCATGCTGCTACTTCGGATAGAGTGTTTCTGGTTAGTATGTTGTTAACACTCACTAAGTAGTAACAATTGATTGCATACAAGGCTAAAGACATAAACATAGAAAACTATATACACCATCTGCTTGGCTCAGGGAGTAAAGAAAAAGACTAAATACACTAAAGTGAGATAGAAAGAAGTCTACCATGTTATCAGTAGAATAGACTTGAGAGATGGCAAAAAAGTAAGGTCACCCCTTCCTGCTTAAGTCAGATACACTTTTGGCCAAATGCACTAAAGACCAGGCAAAGCTCTTAGAAGCAAATATTATAGTTTATCTGTTAGGTATCAAGACTGGATTTAATATTGGCAATAATCTAAAATTTTCCTACACAAACATGAATAAATTATGTATTTTACTTATGAGAATATCGATAATATTTAGACCTTTGTCTGAAATTAGTGTATACTTTCCATAATTTTAAATACCAAACCAAATTGTACAACTCTATCAGGAACAAATCTGAGCATAATTAAGAGTATTCACAATCTGAATTCTAATTTAATAAAAACATGAAAGCTATACAAATAAAATAACCTTAATTTGAAGTCCAGACAAAGAGTTTAAACTTGACTAAATATGTTTAAAAGTTTGACTGAATATTTTCAAAATATCAATAACAGCTCTTTAGTAGCTCTGAGTTTCTAACTAATATCAATATGTTGGACAGATGCTTATTCACTTCTAAATCCAAAATCTAAAATTGATAACTGAAGTTCAAATCTGAAGCTGAAGCATTCTATCTATTACAACTAAAGGAAAATTATAGATTAGTAAAGTAAAGCAAATAACAAATCTAAGTAGAAGAATAATATACTCCTCCCTACTTCAAATAAATACATAAAAATATATCAATATCATATGTCTGTCCCCTCATTAATAAAATGATTGCTGCAATCTTAGAGACTTCCACACAAAGATGTCTAAGGAAATATGGTTTGGTGCTTTCATTTTGTGACAGGTATAAACAATAATTAGTAAAAATAGACAAGAGACATTTTTTGAATAAAACTAAAAGACAATCTTAAACCCACACCACAACCTATAATAACAGCTGCCCAATATAATAGAGAGGATATCAAGAGTGTAAACAAATCTCTGCAGAATTTACCGTACTCAAAGGACAGACTTGTCTGAAGTAGGAAGCCACAGACCTAGAAGGCACCACCCTTAATTACTCAAATCACCCTTTGAGCAGAAGAGCATACCTATGAAATGTTAAGCACATAAACCTTCTCAGCTCACTTGCTGTTTACGCCTGTCATACTTCAGACCTAAAACCTCTGGACACCACAACTTGGATTTACCTGCAACAGTGAGCTTTAGTGATGTGGACCAGCCATGGAAGAATTTCTAAAACATGTTCCTCGTGGCACAGCAGCTGGCAAAGGGATGCTGAAAGTTCAAAAAGAAAGAAATAAAAACAAATGAAGATGTGCCAGCATTACAAGAAGAAAGAAGAAGAAAAAGTCTAAAAGAAGAATGTTTCAGGGACTCATATTGACAGCAATGTATTAACTTCCACTGAATAAAAATGAGTTCCAAATCATTCAACTTTTTAAATATTGTAAAGGGAAACCTCCTGGTCATCTCACCTCAAAAGTAAATATAAAGTAAGAAGCAAAGATGTTCCCCCAGACGAAACATAAACATAATATATCTTAATGGCCACTGCCATAGCCAAAGTGTGTTATGTCTCCCAGATGTTCAGCCTCTCCCCTCATCACTTCCTCCCACCCCCCAAATATAACAAAAAAGAAATGATTTGATGATTGTAGTAAAAGCAAAGTAAAACAGACTCTCATAAACTTGGTTTCCAAGGAAATTAACACCAAAATTCTTGAGACCTACATGCAGGAGGTTAATTGAGGAGTATTCTCTTAAATACCTGTAAGACGATCAGGGAAGCAGAACAAGGGAGAGTAAGAAGCTGGATTGGTGTGCAGTTTCAAAGGATGTCCCATTTGAATCTCTAATCCTGGAGCTGAACCCATTAGGGGAATCCTGAATTGAGCACAGTAGCTGAGGATTTCTATCTTCATATAAATCTGCCATTTGATTCAGGCTGTCCCCAGTAATAAGTAGTACTTCAGGGTAAGGCAGCTGCCATACTTAAGAATCCTTTCCAGAAAAAAATTTAGCTGTGAGCCATCATCAGCCAGCCCATCCAGAATCAATGTCTTGTTCCTGAAAAGGAATCCAGCTGGCATAGCTCAGCATCTGTTAAATTGTTCGACATGCACTTTTTCAAATGCCAGACGAAAAAATGTAGATCAATTAGTTTAAAAATCCAGAGCCACTGAGGAGCTAAGTCATCTAAGAAATAGTGCAGTGATAACTAGGAGAAGAAATTAACCTAGGGAGTTGAACCTGGCCTTTTGGACTAGTTTTTTTCCTAGGAATATGTGTGGATTCTAGAAAGGTAGCTGAGAGCCTGAGAAGCTGCACATTTAATTTTTGAATCTTGCAGAGCTAGTGAAAAACAAAACTGGTGTTGAGATACCAAGTCGGTAGCATTCAGATAAGCCACCCAAGTTTTGATTTGGGCTAAAATTAATAACTAACCCAAAATTATTCATTTCAAACGTAGGTTGAAGGCCAGTTTTAGTTATCTAAATTATAATTTGTTCATGTAATTCAATATTACTAACACCCTAGCTGCCTGCCAAAAAGAAACACTAATTCTCTCTAGAGAAAGATACATCATATTAGACTATGCATTTTTCTAATGTTGTTGATCTATAATAATAATATAAAAATAACCAGGTACATACACAATTAAGCATACTTAATAATTTTTTAAAAAGATAATAGAAAAAAAAAAAAAACATACAAGTAATCCAAATGAAGAAATTATCATAAATGGATTTTATGGTAACTGTTTTAATATGGTCAAAGAAATGTTTCAAAATGTTAATTTTGGTAAAGAACTAGAAATTGTATTAAAATAAAAAATATAGAAATGAGGAGCATAATAAAATAATTTTTTAAACAGGCTTACCCAACAGATTAGATGGTAGCTGAAAATAAAATTAATAAAAATATGTGTAATTTTCTACAAGAAGAGAAGAAAATGAAAATGGAACAGAACAATAAATGTTCAAATATGGGCTAAAAATGGACTAAAAAGGTTCTAAAACTAATTATTAATGGCAAACCACAGATTTCAAAAGCAGCTCATGCAAAAATAAATTTAGAAAAAAACACATTTTAGGCACACTGTGATAAACTGCTGAAAACTATGGCTTCAGCCACATTAAAAAAAAAATTAGAAATTATCTCATGTATTTTCTCACCACAGTGGGATAAAATTAGACATTAATGCCAACAAAATACTCAATTCTACACAGAGATATAGAAATTAAATAATCTCCTCTGAACAACTACTGTGTCAAGGAGGAAATTAAGATGAAAATCATAAAATTCTTCAAATTAAATTACAATGGGAACACAAATTATTAAAATCTGTGAGTTTCAACAAAAGCAATCCTAAGAGAAAAAATCATAGTCTTTAATGTAGGACATCAAAAAGACAGAAATTTCACATGTACCCTTGTAAGTGAAATTTACTAAATGTAGAATATAAATGTCTCAACACAATAACTAAGGAAATGCCATAAAGGCTATGTTAACCAGTTTGACAAAAATATGTCAAATTGTATATAAAACCAGTGTAAAAACCCCATGATTGCATTAATGTACACAGCTATGATTTAACAAAAAAAAAAAGAAATTAAAACAGAAGAGTAAAACAAAATAATGTTTTTAAATGGAATAAAGTAGAATACAAACAACAACAACAACAAAAGACAGATCAATAATCTAGTGAATTATCTCAAGGAATTAGAAAAGGAAGAGCAAATCAATAGCAAACCCAGCATAAAAACAGAAATAACTAGAAATAACTAACATCAGAGCATAACAAATAAAGTTGATAACAAAAGATTATGTAGAAGATTAATAAAACAAAAGTTGGTTCTTTGAAAACACAAATAAAAATGACACACTTCTTGCTGGATTAGCCGAAATTAAGAAAGACCCTAATAAACTCATCCCAAAATGACAAAAGAGATATTACAACTAATATCACAGAAATACAAACCATCATCTCTGATTACTAAAAAAACCTCTATGCACATAAACTGAAAAATCCTGCGAAAATGCGCAAATTCTTGGAAACACACAACCTCCTTAGACTTAATCAGAATGAAATAGCTCTCCTACACTCACTAACATCAAGTAACAAAATTGCAGCAGCAATTAACATCCTTCCAATGAAAAATTTCCTGAACAAATGGGTTACAGCCAAATTTTACCAGATCAACAAAGAAGAACTGATAACTATATTGCAGAAATTATTTCATAATGTCAAGATGAAAGGAATACTCCCCAATTTATTCTACAAAGCCAGACAAGAGCATAAGGAAAAGTAGAAAACTATAGACCAATATCCCTCATGAATATAGATGCCAAAATTCTCAATAAAATCTAGCAAACTGAATTCAGAAGTGTATCAAAAGAATAATTCACCATGATTTTATCCCAGGGATGTAAGGATGATTTGACATATGCAAATCTAAGGATGAGATTCATCCATAAACAGAAGCAAAAACAATGCAACAACCCAAATGCCCATCAACCCATGAATGAACCAACAGACTGTGGCTTATGTATTTCATGGAGTACTATTCTACCATAAGATAAGATGGAGACTTTACATCTCTTATGTTTACCTGAATGGAGTTAAAACACATTCTTCTTTGTAAAGTATCTCAAGAATGGAAAAAACATGTCCAAGATACTCAATACTAACACGAAACCAATATACGGACAACTATAAGCCCACATGAATGATGAAATGCAAATATAATGTAGCAAGGGGGAGAGGAGAGAGGGGTGGAGAGAGCATAATGGCTGAGATCTCACCTGATGTGTACAATGTGAAGGTGTTCAGTGCGTTCCCTTTGTGAAGGGTTCAACTACAACAGGGGTGGCGAACACGTGGCTCTCGAGCCGCATGCGGCTCCCAGCCAAAATGAATGCGGCTCTTTGCCTCTTATCATTATTTTGTATACTGTGGCTCTTTGCCAAGTTTGGATTTTGTTATGCTGCTTCTGAGGAGGGACCTCTGAGGAGAGAT
>CAUYPK010010930.1:0-27926 GCA_963574355.1 Loris lydekkerianus
TGCCTCTTTCATGTTTACATGGATGGAGCTGGAACATATTCTCCTTAGCAAAGTATCCCAGGAATGGAAGAAAAAGTATCCAATGTACTCAGCCCTACTATGAAGCTAAACTATAGCTTTCACGTGAAGGCTATAACCCAACTATAGCACAAGACTATGAGGAAAGGACCAAGGAAGGGGGAGGGAGGGGGGAGGTTTGGGTGGAGGGAGGGTGATGGGTGGGGCCACATCTATGGTGCATATTTTTATCTATAATAAAAAAAAAAAGAAAAAAAAAAAAAGAAAGTATATATACATGTATCTGAATATACCTACATATGCTCTAAGACTCATGGTTCTATACCACTGCACTCCTACCTATTTACTCCCCAAAGAAATGAAGATAGATGACCATAAAAAGATGAGCATAATAAGCTGGATATGGTGGCTTATGCCTGTAGTCCCAGCTACTCAAGAGACTGAGGCAGAAGGATCAATTGAGGCCAGGATTTTGAGACTTGCCTGGGCAACATGGCAAGATCTCACGTCTATAAACATAAAAGTGTTAGAGCTCTTTTAGAATTTGTCTAGTAGGTTTTTTGGTAAAAATTAGTTAGTTGGGTGTGGTGTCAGACACCTATAGTCCAAGCTACTTGGGAGGCTGAAGTATGAGGATCCCTTTAGCCCAAGAGTTTGAAGCTGCAGTAAGCTAAGATTGTGCCATTACACTTGAGTCTGGGGCACAGTGAGACACTGTCTAGAAAAAAAAAAAAAAAACTTGTATAAGAATCTTCATAGGAAACTCTATTCATGAAAGCTAGAAACTATAAATAACACACATGTCCATCAATAGGAAAATGGATGAATAAACTGTGATATTTGTTTCAATGAAATAGTACTAGCAATAAAAAAGAATGAACTATTAACACACACAGCAACATGGATGAATCCAGCAAAAGAAAGCCAACAGGAGAATACATACTATGTGATTCCGTCCACATGAAGTTCAAGAGCAGACGGAACACTAACCCATCGGGACAGAAACCAGAACAGTGACGGGCTGTGAGGAGAGGAGACTGGAAGTGACAGATTCTGTATCTCAATTGGGGTACCAGTAACATCAATGTATGTCTGTCAAAATCCACCAAACTATAAACCTAAGATCTGTGATTTTCACGGCATTTAAATTTTTCCTGGATAAAAAAGTGTTTAAGTACATATTAATAGAAAACTATGAGAGTCTGGCATAGCAGTTAAGAGCAGCGGTTACGGGCCAGCCCACCAGGACGAGTTCTACTGTGCTTTCTTGGGCAAGTGACTGAACCTCTTTGTGCCTCTGCAGCTACCTGATAATTAAAGGAGTTAAAATATAGACAGCAATTGAAGCAGCACCTGGAACCTATTACATACTCAATTAACATTAGCTATTATTAAACAGAACTAAAAAGACAACTATTAATGCTGAAAAAATAAAATGTTGGCTAGGAAAAGAAACATCATGGTTTGCTGCATGGCTCAATGGTGACGTGGCTTTCTATGAATCTACAATAAAAGCTCTGAATAATAATCTAACCAAAATTATAATTATTGGGAAAATGGGAGCAGTAACAAAAAAGCCAGATGATATCTGAAGATGGTTTTCTAAACAAGCCTGGTAGAATGACCTGACTCTAAAATATACGTATAACTTTGATTAAAAATTAAAAATGAGGGAAAAAACTATTACATGAAGTGGACTATCAAAAAATAAAACCAGGGGCGGCGCCTGTGGCTCAAAGGAGTAGGGCGCTGGCCCCATATACCGGAGGTGGCAGGTTCAAACCCGGCCCTAGCCAAAAAAAAAAATAAAACTGCAAAAAACAAAAACAAAAAAAAACCAGGAAGGAAAATAATCAAGTGGTAAAACTTCAAATGAAACCAAAATGCAATTAAAAAGAGCATTTGTGAGAGGCCGGGCATAATGGGTGGCTCACGCCTGTAATCCCAGCACTCTGAGAGGCTGAGGAGAGTGGACTGCCTGAGCTCACAGTTTCGAGACCAGCCTGAGCAAGAGCGAGACCTTCTCTCTAAAAATAGCTTGGCAAGCTGGGCATGGTGGCTCATGTCTGTAATCCTAGCACTGTGGGAGGCTGAGGAGGGGAGAATTGCTTGAGCTCAGGAGTTCGAGACTTGCCTAAGTGAAAGTGAGACCCCTGACTCCTAAAAAAAAGTGAAAAACACAGCCAGGCACCAGGGCGAACGCCTGTAACCCCAGCAGCTTTCAGAGGCTGAGGCAGCTGGGTGCCCACAGCCTGAATCTGAAGTTGCAGTGAACTATGATGCCATTGCACTCTGCTCAGGGCATAGGGTGGGACTCTGTCTCAACAAAAATAACAATAACAAAAAACAGCCCAGCAAGTGTTAATCTTTTTGACTCAGCCTCCCAAGTAGCTGGGACTACAGGTGCCTGTCACAATGCCCAGCTATTTTTAGTATTTTAGTGGCTGGTCTCGAACTCCTGAGCTTAGGCAATCAACTGCCTCAGCCTCCCAAAGTGTTAGGATTACAGGCTTGAGTCACTGCACCTGGCTGAAATTCAGTATCTTATTAAGTATATTACATATCAAAATTGCAAAAACAGTGTCTCTTCCCCCTCATAACATATATTCCAAGGTCTTCTTGGAAAGACCTTTTTATCCACAACCAGGGTAAAAATTTCCCAATCCACTGGCTGGAAGGCCAGGGTGACAATGAATTAATATGGAAAAAGAATTTAATTATAATAATGTGTCACCTATATTCATATGGTACACTTCACTGAGGAACATAAAACTCCTTAGTGATTTTATCTTAATCCTCAAAGCATTTCTAAGCAGTGAGATAATAAAGGAAATTGGAAAGTGAGTAGTTTGCCAACTTTCATTTACAAAACCAGAATTAAGAGATTGGAATTCCAATAGACCAACGTCTGCTGCCTTCCTGTACACACAGACACATACTTTCAGAAAACAGATGCCACTTTCCCTAAGTCATGGCTAGAGGGTCCATGCTCAAAGAGCCCCAAAACTGGGCAGACGCGAACTATTGAGGAGGTTTCATCTTGAGTAATTATGCCTAATGTCCCAGCAAACAGGAAGAGTTAGAAAAAAAACGTGAATTTGCACCAATGCCATTTCTTTTTATTTCTCTTCCCTCTTTTCCCTTCCTTTCTTTCTTTTTCTTTTTGAAGCATTGTCTTCCTTTGGCTCTGTCACCAAGGCTGGAGTGCAGTCACGTGATCATAGCTTACTACAGCCTCTAACTCCTAGGCTTCAGCATCTTCTACCTCAGCCTCCTGAGTAGCTGACACTACAGGCACCCTTCCCATGTCCACTTGATTTCTTTGTATTTATTTTTTTTTTTTTTTTGCACTTTATGGTCAGGGCTGGGTTTGAACCCGCCACCTCTGGCATATGGGGCCAGCGCCCTACTCCTTTGAGCCACAGGCACCACCCTTTTTTTTTATTTTTTATAGAGACAAAGTCTTGGGCTCTCTCTATTGCTGCTCAGGCTGGTCTTGAACTCCTGGTCTGAAGCAATCCTTGGCCTCCCAAAGTGCCAAGATTAAAGGTGTGAGCCACTGTGCCCAGCCACCAATGGCATTTCTATAGTACTGTAAAACTTACAAGCGTCTATAAGTTGTTTCATCTGTTCTTCCCAACAGCTCTAGTCAGCTAGATAGTTATTTTTCTTTCTTTCCATTCTGATGAGAAAATCAAAACTCAAAAGGCAACTGAGGCCAAGTACAGTGGCTCATGCCTGTAATCCCAGCATTTTGGGAGGCAGAGGTGGGAAGATGCTTGAGGACAGGAGTTGGACACCACCCTGAGAAACAATAGAAAAAATAAAAACATTAGCTGAGGGTAATGGCGGACACTTGTAGTCCCAGCTACTAGAGAGGCAAGGCAGAAGGATCCCTTGAATCTAGGAGTTCCAGGCTGCAGTGAGCCGTGATCACAACATTGCATTCCACCCTGGGCAAAAGAGCAAGACCCTGTCTCTAAAAAGAAAAAAAAAAAAAGTAATAGACTCCACATCACAGAGTTGTTTTTGTTTTTTTTTTTTTTGAGACAGAACCTCAAGCTGTTGCCCAGGGTAGAGTACCGTGGCATCACAGCTCACAGCTCACAGCTCACAGCAACCTCCAATTCCTGGGCTCAAGATTCTTCTGCTTCAGCCTCCCAAGTAGCTGGGACTACAGGCGCCTGCCACAACGCCCGGCTATTTTTTGGTTGCAGCCGGCACTATTGTTTGGCAGGACCAGGCTGGATTCGAACCCGCCAGTTCAGGTGTACGTGGCTGGTGCCTTAGCTGCTTGAGCTACAGGCACCGAGCCCATCACAGAGTTTTTCATTGTTAAAGAAGGGATTTAGGGCAGCACCTGTGGATCAGTGAGTAGCGTGCCAGCCCCATATACTGAGGGTGGCGGGTTTGAACCTGGCCTGGCCAAACTGCAACAAAATAATAGCCGGGTGTTGTGGTGGTGCCTGTAGTCCCAGCTACTGGGGAGGCTGAGGCAAGAGAATTGCCTAAGCCCAAGAGCTGGAGGTTGCTGTGAGCTGTGACACCAAACTACCGAGGACGACAAAGTGAGACTCTATCTCTAAAAAAAAAAAGAAAAAAAGACAGGATTTAAATTTTCAGGTTCCAAGTCCATTGTTCTATGCACTCTGTGGGAAAGTCTGTAAACAGAAGTCTGTGAAGATTAACCATTTAACTTTTAAAATCTAGATTACTGACGGCAACTTTGGAAACTCTTGGCCTATTTCAGGTCTCTTCCTTAAACAAGCAAGCAAAAAGTCATACATACTTGACTCAAGCACTTAAGCACAATTACATTCATGGACTGTAACGACTGTAATGAGGACAAAATGTCTTTAATCAGTGAGTCTCCAGAGTGATGGTGGTGGCAATGCCTCTAGGGTGCTTTCTGCATTGTCATAAAGAATGAGAACTGCACTCACATTCAGTGGCAGCAAAAACAAGAATGCTAAACATCCTACAACCCCTAGTTGGGGGAACCTTCAGGTCCTGCACAATTAGGAAATGACTAGCATCCCCATGTAGATGAATAGATTTGTAGGGCCTACAGCTTATCAAAGAAGAGTCTTCTATAAGAAAAAGCATACAAAATTACCATTACAAAATTAGCTCTAGGATTTAAAAATATCAAATACACAGGAATACATCTAAAGAAAGATGTAGAATACTTCTATGCTAAAAGGTACAAAACCAATTAAAGACTTAAATAAATGGTCATGTCCATGAACCCAAAGACTCAATATTGTAAAGATTTCGATTCTCTCCAAATTTATAGACTTAATGCAATCCTAAATAAAATCTCTGCCCAAAAAAGGTTTCTAAGGAAACTGAAAAGTTGATTCTAAAATTCCTAAGGATATGCAAAGAAAAAAAGATTACTTAAGGCAATTATTGTGCAATTACGAAGAACCATGAAGCTAGAAGATTCACACCATAAGGTAACAGGCCTATTATAAAGATACAGTAACTGAAATGGGAATATTAGTGCAAGGATGTACAAACTGACGAATGCTCCACAATAGAGCTCTACAAGTAGAATCACATACAAAACACACCAGGATTTATGATCTAAGGGACAGCGTAGTGGAAAAAGATGACTTTTAAAATAAATGGTGCAGGGGTTTCCTCCATACAAAACATATCTTAACTCACAGCTCACACCCACATGTGAGAAAAGCAAATAATAAAGCTTTTAGAATACTAGAGGACAACTTGTGATCTTAAACAGGACGCAGAAGGCACTGAACATAAAGGCAGACATAAACTGAACCATATTGAGAATTTAAGAATTTCAGAATTTCTGTTCATCAACATACCATTAAACAGAATAAAAAGACAACCCACAGAGTATGAGAAGATAGCTGGGAGGAAAATAAAAGTAAATGAGAAACAGAGAAACAACTCAACAAAAAAATGGTAACTTATCTGAACAGGATTCATAAAAGAGGATATCCAAGTGACCAATAAACACATGAAAAGGCACTCCACATCATCAGGGAAATACAAATTAAAACCACAGGAGGAACCATTTTACCCCACCTTGTTCTTTACAAAGGCAAAGAATACCAAGTGCTGGTGGAAGGTGTAGAGCACCAGGAGCTACGGACACTGCCAGCTGAGTATGCTGAACATACCCCAACAGCTACACACTCCAGACTCCAGACTCCTGGGTATAACTCGAGGCAAAGGAGTGCTCGGGTCTACCGACTTCATAGTGGCATCCGTCACAAGAGCCCCACAGGAGAAATCTCCCACGTGACCATCATCACGGAGTGGTCACAGAAACTCTAATATATTTGCCTACCAGAATACTATACAGCAACAAGAATATATGAAATGCAATTACATGCAAGGATATGCATGAATCCCATACATATGTTGAAAAAGAAATTAGAAATGAAATGTACATAGTGCAAAACTAATTTATGATGTGAGGATATTAGTCTTTGGAGGAGAGAGGGGAGGTAATCAGAAGGGGCATGGTAATGCTCTGGGGTATCATTCATGCTCTTTTCTCATGTGGATGCTGATTATGTAAGCTCAGTTTGTAAAAATTCGCTGAACTGTACCTGTTACATGTGTACTTTTCTGAATGTACAAGACCATTTCAATAAAAAGGTTATAAGGGCTAGGTACAGTGGCTCATGTCTGTAATCTGAGCACTCTGGGATGAGGCGGGTGAATTGCTTGAGCTCACAAGTTTGAGACCAGCCTAAGCAAGAGCCAGACTCTGTCTCTAAAAAAAATAGCCAGGCATTGTGGCAGGCACCTGTAGTCCTAGCTACTTGGGAGGCTGAGTCAGATTTATTGAGTCCAAGAGTATAAGGTTGCTATGAGCTATGATGTCATGGTATTCTACTCAGGATGAAAAAGTGAGACTCTGTCTCAAAAAATAAAAGTATTAAAAAATAATAAAATAAGAAGGGTATTTTTAAAAATTGGGTATAGAGCCATGGAAACCCATGTACATTAAGAGCCCTAAAATGTAAGCTTCATCAGTTTTATAACAAATCAGCCTGTGGCCCAGCCAGACATATACATAAATAAGAATCAGTTTATAATTATCTCAGCCTAGATCTAAAGAGATTTTACAGAGAAATGTTAAGTATTTTTTCACCATTTAACATACACTGTATTTTTTTCTGGAATGTTATTACTATGTAAATAGAAGAAAGACTGCACTTTGTTTCGGGTAGAATTTTATGAAGATTTATTTACCATATTATTTCTTTTTTGTGCTCAGGATGGAGTGCAGTGACACAATCACAGCTCAATGCCTCAGCCTCATAAGTAGCTAAGACTATAGGCATGTGCCACTGTGCTTGGCTCATTTTTTTTTCTTAAATTTTTGTAGAGATGGGGTCTTGCTCTATTGCCCAGGCTGGTCTTGAACTTTTGGCCTCAAGCAATTCTTCTACCTAGACCTCTCAAAGTGCTAGGATTACAGGCATAAGCCACTGCACCCTGCCTCATTCATCATTTTAGAAAATCATATAACTGATGGCATCGCGTCTCATCTGAGTCATCAACACAATGCACCTGTACCATTCCCTATTTATAGGTGTCATATTCACAAAGATAAAGCTATGTTTACCTGCAAGCACCTGATACCTACGGTTTCTTTCTTTCTTTCTTTTTTTTTTTTTTCTGAGTCTCACTCTGACACTCTGTGGCATCATAGTTCACAGCAACCTCAAACTCTTGGGCTCAAGTGATCCTCTTTCTCAGGCTGGCCTTGAACTCCTGATCCACATAGCTATGGTTTCTAATGTGCTGAGAGTATTTACATCTGTCTTCTGAGAATTTACATACAGAAATGTATGTAAATGTATTCCTTTTATTTTTCCTTTATATTACCGTTAAGACACTGTAGACATATCAGATAGAAATGGGGCTAATGGGGTCTGATCAGGTTGACAACTAGTTATAAACTATCAGTCTACTGTAAGAATTATAAAGAAAATTTTAATTCCTGAACTTGGTAACTGTTCTTTTTATGTTACCCAGCTCATCCAAATCACAAGTAATACAATTACCTAAAATGTAAAAAAAAAAAAAAAAGAAAAGAAAAAGAAAAAAAGAAAAATGCAGCTGCCATTTCAAGAGCAATCACCTAAGTACAGCCGTCACAAATTTGATCTGGATATGGTGAACAGAACAAGAGGGAAACAGGAGCTCAAACTATAAGATCTGAGTCCTTTTCTATTTAAATCAGTAAGATCCAGTTTGACATTCTCGAGCAAAGGGCTCCATTATTTTTCTGTTCCCTTTTAAAAATAGCTCCACCTTCAAGATTACACAAATTAGATCGCTGTGCACAGGGCTCCTCCCTGCAGAGCAGCTCCAGGGGAGCCCAGACAGGCCGTCTGCCACAGCCAACCAATGGTTGAAAAAAAGCAAAACCTAGATGTTCTTGACTTTTCGGTTTCACTGGGTTAGTAACAAAGAATATGGGCTATAGCTATTAATGACCTCTGCAATAGATCTCCCTCTTCAAAAACCATCTAATAAATGAGAATCACAGAGGAGATACCAGAAGAGCAAATAATCAGGGTGTGGAGACTCAGCTGCTCCCACAGCTTCCTCATAGCCTGAAGCACAAGTGCTTCTCTCAATTTTTACCACAATCAGGTGTCAACCTATGGATTATTCAATTACCAAGTAAATTCCCAGGAAATGACAAAAGTGGAAACAAACTCTTTCAAGAGCTCTGCTACACAGATGTCTTCTCACAGAGAGTCACTAAGATAAAAAGATGATAATACCAAAGATTTTAAAAGAAAAACAGAAAACTCACACAAAGTTAAATGAAACATTGGGAGTTATCCTTGCATTCCTTCTGTTTTGTCCTACCTCACATCCAATCCACAAGCAAATCCTTTAGTCTTGTAAATATATCCAGAATCTGCTTTCTCATCACCACCACCCCACACTGGTCCAAGTCAACATTAGCCCCCACACCGTCATCACCATGGCAGCCTCTAGACTGGACTCCCCTGCTTCCTCCCGCCTCAGGCAGCACACAGTGGTCAATGGTTCTTTCAAGGTGGAGGGCGTCATTGTGCCTTTTCTTTGGCTTGAACCCCCAATGGCTCCCATCTCACTCAAGGTCAAGGCCAAAGTACTGTCATGGCCTATAAGGTCTGCACACTTTACTTTTATGCTTTTATCTCCTATCTCCCTCATTCACTTGGCTCCAGACCTCCTGCTATTCCTGGAACCCACCAATACATCCTGTTCCCTCTACCAGGAAGGCCCTTTCCATAAAATTCACTCAGCTTTGCCTCAATGTGTGCTCCCTGCAGCTTGCTCACCTTCTGAGGTCTTTCTAGACCACCCTGTTCAAAACTGAGGCACTGTCCTGGCTCTGACCCAGTGATCCCCTTCCGGCCAACACTGCCACTTGCTCACTCATCTGTCTCCTGCCTGTTGCCCCCCTGTCCCCAGAAGGTAAGCTCCACCAGGGCTAGACTTTTCGTCTGCTTTGTTCCCTGCCCTCTACCCAGTACCCACTGGCCCAGAATATTTGGACTAAATGAGGAAAGCAAGTAGGTAGGCATTACAGAGACTAACCTGAACTCACAGGGTAAAGCCAAGTAAGGCATCAAATCTTAATGTCAAAGCATTTTTGGCATATGGTTTTAAACAGCAATTGCTGACTTTTTTCCTCCAGATACATTATAATATAGAAAGAAATACCTAAATGACAAACAAAAAACAGCCATAATCCTAAACAGTTATTCTTCTATAAATGTTCTCTGAAATGTATTTAAATGAACCACACGGAGACGTGGCATTCATTTATCAGTGAAGCCACCTTAGAACTCCTTATGTTCCCTTCTGGAACATAAGTAAATATATGATTTGGCCCAAGTCCAAAGCACACCAATCTAACCCTGTGTCAAATCTTTGATCTAGGCAGCCACAGCCCATATCCAGCCCTACTCTGCTTCCCCGGCAAGATGATACTTTCCGTTTTATCCACAAAGGAAAAGGCAACCAAAGGGATAATAGTCAATGTTTAATGATTACAGCCATTTCTTTTTATAAGTTTTTTTTAAAAGGAAAGATAGAGAGGACTATCTACAATAAAAACAAAGTGATAATGATATTATGTGCATTTAATGAACAATTCTCTCCATTAAAGGCAAGGGCATAAACAATTTATTGCACATTTTGGTGGCAGAAAGGAAATACAATTAAATCCATTAATAGCCACAAGAGTTTTTAGGCTCCCAGAGGACCCTGGTTTCCAGAGTTGCTTATTCATTTTCAGCCACAGCAAAACAAGACATGTCCTCTCTGCATGGAGAGATGGCAGAATGCTGCAGAAGATTCTCCACATATTTTAATTTTGAGGATATAATTCCATTAAACAATAGACTTAAGAGCTGAAAATACCAAACAAAACCCTAGTTGTGAAGACACCGTAAATGATGACTAATATGAACTAGGTCTACCACAGTGCAAATACTACATCTTTGTACAGTTTCAATGACATGACCCAAGATGTGACATCCGTGAATATAGATATATACATTTTGTTTTTCTTCATAACAAATTAATGAGTTTTAAAAAAAAGAGTATCCTCACTTTACAATATCAGGAAACAAAGTGACTTGTCCAGAGATAATCGAAACAAATTTAACCCAGGGTGCTTTGTTTGCTAACCCTTAACATGCCAATCTAAATGCAAAAGTTGTCACACCTGGAATCCCAGCACTCTTGGAGGCTGAAACAGGTAGATTTTCTGAGCTCACAAGTTCGAACCAGCCTGAACCAGAGAGAGACTTAGTCTCTAAAAATACCCAGGCATTGTGGCGGGCGCCTGTAGTCCCAGCTAGTTGGGAGGCTGAGGCAAAAGGATTGGTGGAGTTCAAGAGTTTGAGGTTGCTGTGAGCTGTGATGCCACAGCATTCTACTGAGGGTGACAAAATGAGACTGTCTCAAAAAGTACAACATACATACATACACACAAGCAAAAATTGCCTTGCATCCCTAAATATACCTTCATGGCTCGGTGCCTATTATTCAGAGGCCAGGGCACCAGCCACATATACTGGTGCTGGGAGGTTCGAATCCAGCCTGGGCCTGCCAAAACAACACTGATAGCTATAACCAAAAAAACGGCCATGCATTGTAATGGGCGCCTGTAGTCCTAGCTACTTGGGAAGCTGAGGCTAAAGAATCGATTAAGAGTTTGAGGTTGTTGCGAGCTGTGATACCACAGCATTCTGCCCAGGGCGACAGCTTGAGATTCTGTCTCAAAAAAATAAAATAAAATAAATAAATAAACCTTTATAAGGGTTTTGGACTCCCAAAGATTTTAGAAGATTAACTATCTCCCCTAAAATTACCAGTATCCCTTTTCTCTGGAGCATGAACTAGACAAGGAGGTAAACAAAAATGTTTCCTCCTCACCACTAGAACACCCCAGCTACTTACTCCTAGCCTGGTATCCAGAGCTCATTCTTTCTTAACATTTTCAATTATCTAGTGCTTCTGCCTATCATATATTAGAAGCAACAAAAGAGAAAGAGGGCATACTGACAGCACTAAGGAAAAACAAAAACTAAAAGCAAACGTACAAATTTAAAAGGAGCTGTGCACAATCACACTCCTTGCACCATGCCAGTCTGCGTTCTTCATTAAGCCCCAATGTTCAACGTTACAATCCAGACTCAAGGATCTGTACACTATACCATCTATGACCCCGATGGTCTCAATGGGAAAAGAGGAGTATTATCATAATTCCAGAAAGAAAGCATGTTTGTTTTGAGAAGGGGACGGGAAGACAGAGAAAGTGGATTGGCAAGACAGAGAGCAACAGTAATACCGTATATACTCGAGTCTAAGCCAAGTTTTTTCAGCACAAAATTTGTGCCAAGTTCGGGTTTTTTGGCACAAATTTTGTGCCGAAAAAACTCGGCTTATACTCGAGTATATAGGTAGCTAATATTTATTGTATTTTTTCCGAGTACCACACATTAAGGATGAGCCATAAATAAGTAAATTACTATTTCCAACCAAAACGGAAAAATAAAATCTTAGTGCCTATTAAAGGTGAAAATTAACATACAAAGATCCAAAAGTTTCAGAAGAGGCCATAATGTATCACAGTTTTCTCTGTAAAAATAGAATAAATTTTTTCTATACTTTGAGATGTAAAAAGGAAAACTTAAGGAGATAGAGAAAAATATCAACTACATTTAAATCTTCATTTCTAGGTGGCGCCTGTGGCTCAATGGAGTAGGGTGCCTGCCCTATATGCCGGAGGTGGTGGGTTCAAACCCAGCCCCAGCCAAAAACTGCAAAAAAAAAAAAAAAAAAAATCTTCATTTCCCTTAGAGTTGTTCAGTTTTTATTGGTGACAAATGGCCAGCTGTGAACCAGCTTAGTTGCTCTTCTGGCTGCCAAACAAGAGCTAAAGAAGTCAGCAGGTAGAAAAGGGAAGTTGTCAAGTCAAGCAGCTCAAAACAAATCTGTGGTTTGCAGGCGGGGCCTGCACATCCCTTCCGCTCCTGTAAGCTGGCAGGATGTAGAAACAAGATCCTGACCCACCTACTGGTTAAGAACCAGAATATTCCACTTTGACTTTCTAATCTAGTAAGCTTGGGGTCTGGCAAGATCTGTGCCTGAGGTAAGTCTATGACCCCGATGGTCTCAATGGGAAAAGAGGAATATTATCATAATTCCAGAAAGAAAGCATGTTTGTTTTGAGAAGGGGAAGGGAAGACAGAGAAAGTGGATTGGCAAGACAGAGAGCAACAGTAATACCATATATACTCGAGTCTAAACCGAGTTTTTTCAGCACAAAATTTATATATATACTCGAGTATATAAGGTAGTTAATATTTATTGTATTTTTTCCGAGTACCGCATAGTGTGATTAACTTATATTAATCTCATTTTCTTTTCTTTTCTTTTTTTTTTTTTTTGAGACAGAGTGTCACTTTCTTGCCCCTGGTAGAATGCTGAGGCATCACAGCTCACAGCAACCTCAAACTCTTTGGCTCAGCCTCCGAAGAAGCTGGGACTACAGGCATCCATCACAACACCTGGCTATTTTTTAGAAATGGGGGTCTCACTCTTGCTCAGGCTTGTCTTGAACTCCTGAGCTCAAGCAATCCATGTCCTCATCCTCCCAGAGTGCTGGGATTACAGGCGTGAGCCACTGCCCCTGGCCATCTCATTTAATTTTCATGACAACCCCGTGAAGGAATCATTATTATGCCTACTTTATAACTGATGAGAAGCAATATAGAGGTTAAATAACTTGCCCAAGGGAATTCAAATAGTAAACGGTAGACTTAGGATTCAAATCTGAGCAAACTGGCTCCAGAACCCACACTCCCAGCCACTGTGCTGTGCAGCCTCTCACCATCTATGCTGGAAATTAGAGCCACACTCCATAATTCCCACCAACAAAGGACACGGCAGTATCATTTGTCAACAATGAGAACCAAGGGTTTACGGGACCAAGTTTAAATAGAGAAATAGCTCTGGTGTCAGTCATGAATCATGAGATAAATCCCAGCTCCACCCACTTTCAAACTGTATGGTCTCACAAAACTGCCCTTCCCTCACTGGCCCCAATTTCCTCTTCTGGGGAAAGGTATCTCAGATCTCAGCACCATGCTCGATGGGCACACAGCAACTGCTCAGTTCCCCCTATTACACAGCTCAACTTGTCACCTCGCCAGAGTCCTTCCTTAACCAAGACGACCCTGCCCCAACACTAATTATTCCTGACACTACTAACTGTCTGACCACTTGTTACAGATGTAATTATTCGTTCACTTGTTTGTTATCTGTCGCCTCCCACCAGAATGTACATTCTAGGAAAGGATGGACTTTGTCAGTCTCTTTGCTGCTGTTTCCCCAGCACTGACGTCAGTGTTTGGCACGATGAAATACGCAGTAAATATTTGATAAGTGGATGAGTTGCGTGTAATAGATATTTATTCAATAAATATCAACAGACACTATAGGAAAATCAGTGTGATTAACTTGACAAATGTATTTATTGAGCACCTATAAATAACTAAACAAACGAACCAGATTATTTCAGATAATGATGATAGTTAAGAAGCAGTTTTTAAAACTCCCAGAATGGACTTGGCAGGTGCAGACAGACTTCCAAGATGACAAGACTGAGATATGAATGACAGCCAGGAGCCAGTCACCATGATTCAGTGATGGGAAAAGAGTGTCCCAGGTAGAGGGAATGCAAGTGCAAAAGCCCTAAGGCAGGGCTGAGCCCAGCTGGCCCAGGCCAAGTGAGCAATGTGGAGATGGCAGAAGGTGAGGTCAAAGATACAGGAAGGGGCCACATCATAAAATGTCTTCTAACCCATGCAAAGGGGAAGGATTTATTTTAATTATAATGAAAAGCTATTTGCTAATGTCTCTTATTGTTGGTATCAAGGACTTTTTGTGGCACATATGAGCTGGTCTATAAGCATTTGCTGAATGAATAAACTGGAAGTTGATGGAGAACAGAGTGACATGATCTGATTTCCATTTTTAAAATATTGGCTCGGCGTCCATAGCACAGTGGTTATTATGGCACCAGCCACATACACGGAAGGTGGCGGGTTCGAACACGACCTGGGCCAGCTACCCAACAATGACAACTCAACAAAAAATAGCCAGGGATTGTGGTGGGCACCTATAGTCCCAGCCACTTGGAAGGCTGAGGCAAGGGAATCGCTTAAGCCCAAAAGTTTGAGGTTGCTGTGAGTGGTGATGCCATGGCACTCTACCCAGGGCAACAGCTTGAGACTTGTCTCCAAAAAAAAAAAAAAAAATCACTCCAGACTGCTCACTAGTGGTCACGTTCTAGGAGAGATGGGGGTGCCAGAGAATGGGCAGAGCTACAAGAAGGTTATGTGCAATGCGTTTGGGAGGTGCCATAAAACAAACAGGAGGGAAAAGCTACTCCCTAAATCCCAAAGCCATTTTGTGTTTTCAATGAGAGACAGGAAAAGGTTAGTGAGGAGGGATCAAATAAATGAGGACTGATGTCCTAAGCCTTTTGGGTGCTCAAAACCATTAAAAATAAACAAACAAAACTGCTACAAAGAATGTCTCACCTGTGAAAAGAGGAACAAAAGGAGACTCAAAAGATAGGCATACACTAGTGTCTGTCCACAGTGTTTCATAGAACAAATGAAAAGAAAAAATACTTTCCCATGTCTATGCCTCAGAGACAACTAATTTGCCAGTTATACTCAAAATTTCACAGGGTGGGGGGACTCCTCCTCACAATAAGGTTTGGAGAAGCAGAGTGTCATCTGGAGGAGTTACACAGTCCACAAAAAGAGGAAACCAGTTGGAAACAAGTTTTAAAACATCGCTCATATCCACCTGTATCCATATTAGGTCACTAAAAAGTACAGAGTAAATTGTCCACAGTGTAATTTCTAAGATGCCCATAGTTCTAAAAAATGTTTTTGCCAGAAGAACCTGTGAGTACCCCATAGTGTGGATCTGTTTACTGAATTAAAAGCAATTAAGTGCTGAGAGGACGAATGAAACACAGTTTATTTGGGAGCCGACAAAGATCATAACCAACAAAGAGAAACGAGGAAGAGCAATATTCAAGATTCAGAAACACTGGCAAAGCCAGAAAGAACTAAACTCAACTATCCCAACTTTTAGTGTATCTTTACAGTCTTACAGTCTGAAGAATCTGCACAAACATTAAATAAATAAATCTATCATCATCAACAACAACACTATCTTATCGTCATCTATTCCTCACCATCTTTCCCAGCAGAAGGGAACAGTCTAGAACAGCAGTTCTCAACCTGTGGGTTGCGACCCCTTTGTAACAATGAAA
Source organism: Loris lydekkerianus (assembly GCA_963574355.1). Taxonomy (NCBI): domain Eukaryota; kingdom Metazoa; phylum Chordata; class Mammalia; order Primates; family Lorisidae; genus Loris; species Loris lydekkerianus. Next base: position 15,884 of record CAUYPK010010930.1, read on the forward strand.
ATACATCCTGCATAGCAAATATTTACATTATGATTCATAACAGTAGGAAAAATTACAGTTATGAAGTAGCAAAGAAAATAATTTTATGGTTAGGGGTCACCAAAACATGAGGAACTGTATTAAAGGGTCGGGCATTAGGAGACATTAGGAAGGTTGAGAACCACTGGTCTAGAATGTAATGGTCCATTCACTTTGCTACTAATAAAAATAAACAAGCAACTGTAGAACCAACAAAGGTAGGTAATGAGTGGAGTGAAAATTAAGTGCCCCATTTCTTCATCCATTCACATATACTTTTTTTTACAGCTTTATTGACAAATACAAAATTCATAAAGTTCACTCCTCTGAAGTTTACAACTCAGTAATGTTTAGCATCTTTACAGAATCAATATACATTTTTAATACAACGTTTACTGGTCTCTTCAGTAATACATGTTTATTGTAGAAATTCTGGAAATCACCAAAAGAACAACAGTTAAAATTGCACACAATTCTACCATTTAATTCCTATTTTAGAGTCAATACCCCTAGTTAGTTTTCTCAATAGATGCCTAGACCTAAAACTACAGCAAACAAATGGCTGGGAGGCCCCAGGAAGCAAACAGGGACAGGAAGAAGCCCAGCAAACCAGATGGTAACATTTAAAGCGAAAATAACAAAAGAAAACTAATGGGCCCTTGAAAGAGCATAGAAAAGGAGCATTTTAAAATAATTTGGAATACAAAAGTATTCTACTTAATTAAGAAGAAACCATAAATATTAATACTAGAAATACCATACATAGACAATGTTCTCCAAAACAGTGTTATCAAATAGAACTTTCTTTGGTCCTGGATATGTTCTAGATCTTCCCTGTCCAATATGGAAACCATCAGCCACACGTGATCTGTGTGACATGAGATGGGCTGGTGCAACTAAGGAAGTGAATTTAAAATTCTACTTAAATTTAAGTAGCCACATGTAGTGGCCGCTATTTTGGACAGCTTGTGGTAAGGGGGTGGGGGGGTGTCCCTCATGATCTTAAGATAACTGAATGTCAAATGAAATGTTGGAGACACTATTTTCTCTAAGTTATATAAGTTAAGTAACAATGCATTATCATTTAATTCCCTTTTCCGACTGTACTTCCCAAGGTCAAAAAAGCAAGCACAGATCTGCCTTGGCGGTGCTCACTGAGCTGTGACTAATGCCATTTCTCTGGTTTGTAATGAGGAAGAAGGGAGCACAGGTCCAATAAGTTTTGTGACCAGACAATCGCCCCATGAAAGTCCGTAAGAGGTAACACCCTAGAGCTGATACTGAGGCCAACTATAAAGCCTTTGGAGGCTGTGCTGGGTATTCTTCCACGTAGACTGACACAAGGCAGGAGCCCATCAGCACCCGCCAGTCCAGAACCTAACCACCGCGCTCAGTCACCCTCTGAAAGAAGTTTTAAGGCTACCTCTAACTCTTAACTTTTCTCAAGAGCCCTCAATACCCCTTCAAACGCCACACTGGAAAAGATCAACACTGCAAATCATTCCCATGGCGACCCTCAATTTCCAAAGTACTTCCAGCATGACACAACACTAGTGCAAGCCAAGCCAACTCCAAATTTTGGAGGACCCATCAAGCATGCCTGAGTCTCCATCAGCACCATCAAGTCCAGGCCAAAATTGGACAAGCCTCCTGAATGAGGTATTGAAAAGACATCGCCCTCATACAAACACTGACAAAAATAGTGGCAACTTACTGGCTTGGCTAAGAAATTAGAAAACTAGTTTTAAAAGAAATCACATAACCACTAATGTGTCTAAGAGATCAGTAAATCAATACAGGTAAAACGGACTCTGTGAAAGTCATTCTCTTTCTAATGTAAGGAATCTGAGCTTCCACAGGGATGACAGATAATACTGCCCTGATAGAGAGGATATTCTGTTACAACACTCACAATGTGAAATTCAAATCTCCTAAGGTACAAACATGCTTTTAAGACTTTTAATGGTAAGGAAATAATAGATTTCACTAGGTCTTTCTTAGTTGAAAAATTACATTTACTCACTCTGGGAGGCTGAGGTGGGTGGGCTGCTTGAGCTCAGGAGTTCAAGACCAAGATGAGCAAGAGGGAGCCCCAGTTTTTATTAAAAATAGAAAAAAATAGCCAAGCATGGTAGGGCATGCCTGTACTTCCAGCTACTCAGAAGGCTGAGGCAAGAGGATCACTGAAGCCCAAGTGTTTGAGGTTGCTGTACGCTATGGCATTGTCTCCAAAAAAAAAAAAAAATCACATTTACTTCACACCTATCATTTAAGAAGTACTTCTCCTGTGGCTCTGTAAGCCCTAATTTACATTTATTTCATCTACATCTAAGAATGGATAGTAAGCAAAAGTATTTCAATGAATTGGTGAAAATATTAATCATGGAAATTGTTTTTCAGAATACAATAAGGACACACAGTGATATGTCCCGGCCTGCCTAGTGCCTTTTGTAGTTACAAGGCAACTGCCCCTAAGCGCTGCCACACAAGCAACTCCACAGGCCAGTTATGCCAGCTCAGCTATGACCACCTCCTTTGGCTCCAACACTTTTGTCCAATAATGTTTAATCTCAGTACTTACTTTTCAAAAAAAAAGACTGAAGGAGAAATGTGACTGATAACTGCTGAGCTCCTTCCCTAAGTACACATATAAAGATATACAAATGTGCTCTGGAGTGAAAGACAATTTGATATGGTTTGTGAGTGATACAGCACAGCATATTTTGACTTATGATAATCACTTTTATGCCACTGAGTAAATTTTGTAGGCTTTTAAAATTTAATAATTTTTCCACTTTTCCAACCTATGTCAATACAAAAAGAGAAAGGAATACCTCATTATACAAAGACTGAAAGGATCAATCTAAAACCCTTTCTTTAATATCAAGCAACATGCCACCTGGTCCTCACAACCCCACACCACTGTCCACCCATACTGGACCATAGCACAGGAAGGGCTGCTTAGTGTGAAAACACTGCCAACTTCTAACCTTGGATTTCATAAAAGAACCATAGTAGAAATGCCTTTTTGTAAGAGGATGCTAAAAGCCAGCTATATGGCACAGTGATTACTTCTGGGGAATAAGAACATGGATGGGATTGGGGCCTTTCCCCTTTACACTTTTCGCCTTTCTGTACTGCTCAAATTTCTAATCATGGTCTTTGTATTTTGCTTTTAAAAATGCTATTAAAAATGGCAATCAATAAAAACAATTTAGTTATTTCATTTTATTTAATTTATTTTTCTTTTTTAGAGATGGGGTCTTACTCTGTCACTGTGTGGCAGTGCAGTAATAACTGTCACAACTCACTGCAGCCTCAAACGCCTGGGCTTAAACAATCCTCCTGCCTCAGTCTCCAAAGTAGCTGGGACTACAAGCACCCTCCACCATGCCTACCTAATTAAAAAAAAATGTTTTTAGAGAGATGTCTTGCTATGTGAACCAAGTTGATCTCAAACTCCTAGCCTCAAGCAATTCTCCTGCCTCAGCTTAACAAGTAGCTTGGATTACCAGCTCAATTTAGTCATTTAAAAACCAACTGTAGGTATGCTATTTATCTACAAAAAGTTAAAAAGAAATTTATGGGCTCGGCGCTTATAGCTCAAGCAGCTAGGGTACCAGCCACATACACCAGAGCTGGCGGGTTTGAATCTAGCCAAGAACTGACAAACAACAATGACAACTACAACCAAAAAATAGTCAGGCGTTATGGCAGGCGCCTGTAGTCCCAGCTACTTGGGAGGATGAGGCAGAAGAATTGCTTAAGCCTAGGAGTTGAGGTTGCTGTGAGCTATAATGCCACGGCACTCTACCCAGGGCCAATAGCTTGAGGCTGTCTCTAAATAAATAAATAAATAAATAAATAAATAATTATGAATTCTGAGGGAGTTTAGATGTTAAATTAGAGCACACACATACCTGAGAAACAACCACAATGCTCATCTTTATCTAAATATCTAATAAAGGAAATAGTGCTTTTTTAAGAGCAAATTATCCCTATAGGCATCAAAAAAGATGTGTGATGTTCCTAACACTCTACTGTTCAATCCCTTCCTCCTTGCACTTGGGAAAGCTAGAATCCTGTGTGATAACTCATCTGCATACCCACTGCAGAGCCACAATCACCTTTATGTTTCTTAAGCATATGTCTGTTTCATTTGATTACAGGAAACAAGACTGTTACTCCCAGACTTCATACAGAGTGCTGCACATTGTCAATATATGTGAGGCATGGACAAGTACCCCCAAGAGATCTCAAATTAACCAGATGACTCTAATAACTGAAGGCCCAAGAGCAGGCTATTTTCTCTCCACAGAGTATTATTTTCCATCTTACAGCATGCTGCAAAGAGCACAAGTGTTCCACAAGTTGCTGGGGGGTACAGAGTGATGGCTAGAAAACAAAGTCGGGGCAGGACAGCAGTCAAGCTTCAGGATGGGTCAGTAAATGTGACCTTAACTGCATGCTCCCCGCACGTGAACACAAGCCAGCCTAAGCTTCTCACACTGGGTTACCTTAACAATTATTCATTTGATCAGGATGCCTGGCTGTTTCTTGGGCTAATAATTTATAACGTGGACTTTTCAGTGACCAAGAGATCTAGGGGCAGATCAAAAATTAGCAGCAATCAGTGATGTTTTTTAACCCACTCTGTTGTAGCTTCTTTCCAGTCAGCTCGTGCTCTTTCCATCTAACTATCCAGAAAAGACAGCCCTCCAAATGTCACCAAACACAGTGATGAATATATTCCTAACGCTGGACCCACACAGGAAGGGACACAATGCTTTAGGTTTGAGAAAGGAGGATCAGAATACTTCAGCGATGGATGGGCCCATATTCAAAGAGAACGAGTGGCGTGCTTAGGTAAGAGAGGAACAGCGTCACACACTGCCTTCTCACTTGAGTTTGGTGTTGTGCTAGGGCTCTGGCCAAAGCAAACTAAACTAATGCGACTCCTGATTTCCCTAAACGAAGGACAGAGAAAAAAGAGATGTAAACCGGAGAAGTGAATGCTGAGACACAAAGGGCACGAAGAACAGAAGAGGCATATGAAAAACAAGCTAGCACTCTGCTAACAGCAATCCCAGACCTATGTGTAAATACACTCTAAAGAAACTTCAGCACAAGAGCACTAGGAGTCCTGGGAAAACATAGTTAAGCATTACTGCTGATGTCAACAAACAGGAAACAACCCAAATGTTCTTCAAGAGGAGAATTATGATATATTCACTCATACAACATAATACTATCCGTTAGTGAAAATAGTTAAGCTAGAGCTACCATATCACATTGACGGTTCTCAGAAACTAATGTTGAGTTAAAAAAAACAAAACAAAAACTAAGACACAGACCATACACAATATGATGGCATTTATGCAAACTTCAAGAGCATTCTGAACTCCAAAGAACATCGTTTTGAGAAACACACATACAGTAAAACTACAATGCTTTTTAAAAGACAAGGGAAATGATATGATAAACACAATTTAGGAGAATGTTCACCTTTGCAGGAGGCTGGGAAGGCACCCTGAGGGCTTCAGCAGAATTGGCAATGCTGTTTCTTAAGCTGAGTGAAATATAAAGAAGTTCTTCTCATCATTTCTCATATCCTATCTAGGAGATACATGTATGAAATCATATTAAGGGGGAACAGGAAACAGAGTTGAGGGTGGAAGCCAACAACGCTCCCTAACTCTGACTTACCCATCTATTTGCCCATGGCTGGGGCACCAGGGTAAGGAGAGCCCACTACTTCAAGACAACACAATAAAGTATTTCTCCAGGTGACAAAAAGAACACCTCCAGGTGTCTATTCAAGGAGTAAACTGTAGGACTCTTCACATTGTCTTCACACAGAGACAGATTTCCTTCCCAATACAGAAAAAGAAAATATTCCCAAACTCAGGCCTACTTTGCCAATGGAAGGAAAGTCCCCAGATGGTTCCAACAGACATTAGAATGGGTTGAACTTAGGAACCAGGCAGTAATCTTGGAGAGCCCCGCAGGTTCCAGGCCGAGGAGCGGACAAAAAATAGGACTCAGAAACTAAGAGCACAGAGCCCAGACGGAGGTGAAATGGGAAGCAGATGACCGTGTGTACCAAGCTTTACCTGGAAGGGGTGGCAACCGAGTATGGCACGTGCTGAGTATGTTGGGAAATAATATAAAAAGCGATCTGTACCACATCTGTATGACACATGTACAGCCCACGGGCACCGGCGCGACAGGAGAGTGACTTACTCGGGAAACCAGCCCGTCAGGAAAGCGGAGAGCCCCAGGCTGAGCCCAGATGGACCCCTCCGCCCGGGGAGGGGCAGACGGCGGGCGGGCCCGGGGAGGGCGGGTCCCGCAGCGGGTCCGGCAGGAGCCAGGCCGGGCGGCCCGACCGCAGGGCGAATCTGGGGGTAGGTGCCCCCGGGCGTGGGGCCGGGAAGGCGGAGGAGGCGCTCACCTGGGCACGCAGCTGGACGAGCTCCGGTCCACCTCCCAGGTGGCGTACAGGTTCATTTGCACCGGGGCGGGGGTGCGGCCTGGCCCCGGGCCGCCGGCGGGCGCAGAGCCCGAGGCCACCGCCACGGCCATGGAGGTGGAGGTGGACGAGGACGAGGAGGAGGCGGCGGCCGCCGAGGTGGACGAGGACGACGAAGTGGCCTGGGCCAGCTTGGGGGGCGTCGGCTGCTGCGGCGGCTGCGGCGGCGGCTGCTGCTGAGGGGACTGGGCGACTCCGGAGCCCCGCTGGCTGCTGCCCCCCCCGGCGCCTCCGGGACCACCGCCCGCCACTCCGCGTTCCGCCATGGCCGGGCCAGGGGTGGGTACGGGGTTACGGGTACCCGCCGAGCAGCGCCCAGGCTTCCCCGCGGCGGCGGGGCCCGACTGCTCTCCTCAGCCCCCCGCGCGCCGGAGCCTGCACGCACGCGCGTCTCGCGCTCGCCGCCGCCTGTTGCGGCCCCGCCGCCGAGACCGGGTGGGCGTGTCCGGGGCGGGGCGGGCGGCCCCACCCGGCGCCGAGGGGCGGGCCGCGCGCGCGCTCGCACCTCGGGGGTCTGTGGCGCGCGCCTCCCGCTCCCGAGACGTCGGGGAGGGGCTGTGGCCGGCGCGCGCCCGCGGGCCCCGCCCTCAAATGAGCGGCTCTAGCCGCTGCGGGCCAGACCCACTCCCGACGCCTGGGCCCCCGCGTGGCGGCTGCGAAAGCCCAGCTTTTCCGGGGCTCGCGGGCACGGAGGGGCCTGCTGCGGGAAGGCGGCACGAACTGGGCCCGGCCCGCTGCCAAAGCCTACGGCGGTCCCCTGAACCCGGCCCGGGGGCCCTGGCGCTACTTCGAGCAGATGAAGAGAGAATAGTCGGTGGAGACGCGGCTGCCGCCGGCGCCTCTGATCCTGGAAGTTCCCGCCCCGAGGGTGGGCATGGGCTCAAGGACCTGGAGGCCGAAAAGCCTTCCCAGGCATCTGGAGCCACCCCTTCTTTCCCTACAGCTCCCTCCCCTCAAAAGCCTTCACTGCAGAGTGGCAAAGAGCTCCCGTGCTGACCGCATTTCTGGAACCCTGTTCCTTCCAGGGCCTAGCCACGTCCCTGGGATCTCCCACAGAAACCCCTGTGAAGCCTCCAGTATAGGGAGCCAGTGACTTCTCCCCCCACAATGGTCAGCAAATGCCCATGGGGCACAGCAGCCCCTCCCTACCCAGCCTATCAGGAAGACATGGGACCAGGGGACTAGAACCTCATAAAGGACGTCCTCCTCGGCCTCCCAACCCCAAGGACTGGTGTTGCTGAACTCAGAACTTAGCCTTTGAGCTGTGTTCTCTCACAGGATAAGGAATCGGACTTCCGGCCACACGGTCAATTAGGAAGGCCTGACCTGGTTGGCCTACTTCCCAAGCCCACTGTTACTTCCCCAGCCAGGGCGCTAAGCTGGCTATTTTTACTCCCCAAGGACTAGTAAGGTCAAACCAGACCTAGAGCCACTTTCCCCAGAGCTGTCCTACAAAGGGGGTGGAAGGTGGCAAAACACACTTTCTGCACGGCTGTGGCTCCAACACTGCTCCTCAGGGCAGCATCTGGTTCAGGTGCATGACCTGGTCACCAGCAGTCCAGCACTGTAGGAAGAGGCTATTTTTGTCCATGTGCAGAAAGGCATAAAAGGAGGTGACAAGGATCAGAAGGGTTACATTTTCATCTCCTTTCCTGGCAAACAGCTTTATTTACAAAACTGGTCTAAAATAACATGAAATAACAAGCTCTTGGGAACTGCAGAAAAGTGGCTCTTAGGGATCCATCTGTGAAGCCACATCCAGTCAAAGGGCCTACAGGAGGGCCAATGTGTGTGTCAGGATCTAAAATTTGAACTCCTTATATTTCTTGCTGCCCCCGCGGCTGTCCTGGGGCTGGGCTTTCCGTTTCTTTTGCTACAGAGGAGAAAGAGAAACAGGTTATAATAAACTAAACAATCCCTTGACGCCCAAAACAGGAGTGGGCAGCCTGACATAGCCATGGAAATCTGTGGAGAAAGTGCTGAATCTTGGTTCTTTTTCACTTCCCTCACAGATTTGGAGGAGCTCCTTCCTCCCCCTGTGCCTGGGTCCCCTGGCCCCTAAAGAGGGGCAGTCCACTGACTGGCTCCCAAGGCCTTGGGGCTAGGACACCAGGGCAACAGAGCAGTGGGCACCGGCTTCCTGGCTCTCACCACTAGAGGGCACCCCTCCCACAGCCCAGCTCCTGGAAAGCACAGACCTTCTGCTTGGCAGCATGCTCCGCCACCATGTCGCTGAAGTCTTCCTTCTCCACTTGTGCCTGCTGCTCCCGTACATGCTCCTCATATTTCTGGGTCATGGCCATGGGGTCCAACTCCAACTCCTCAGGGGCCAAGGCCACTTCCACACCTTGCAGCTCAGGGGCCGGGCCCTTCCGGCTCATAACCTAGAAAGGAAAGCAGGGCCTTGTCATCTTCAAAGAGAGTCCCAGAAGCCTTAGCTTCTGCCACCTTTCCCATCTCCCAAAATCAGTGTCCTCTGAGTGCTTACCGTGGACATGTCGTAAATGTGGGTTGATCCCATCATAGCTCCTCCAACAGTGGCTGTTCTCTTCTCTGGCAACACAGTGAAGAGCTGAGGTGTCTCACTTCTGTAAAGGACAATGGAGTCAGGCCCCAAAAAGGAAAAGACAAAAGGGTATCCAAGAGGGGAAAAAAAAAAATAGGTGACACCTCCACCCTACTTGAAGAGATTCTGAGATACCCAAGGGCATAGCTTCTGCAGTTCATGGAGGACCATGAGAGAAAAGAATTGAGTGGGGGTGGAAGGGAGGCACAGAGCTTGGAAGGGACAGAGACAGAACTAAGAAGCTCCTGACCCAAGCTCAAGGATGAGAGACCATGACTCCTGTCTGCAACGAAAGGCTAAAGGTCAGAGAAGCTGAAAGTTCCCAAGAGAACTCTGGTACAGAGAAGCTGGCAAGAGAGAAAGGACAATAGTTCCAGCCCACAGTTGTGCCTGCAGTTCTACTGTGCACAATCCACACTGCCAGCCCTTCCTATGGTGCAAGAGTCACCATAGCCAGTTGCACCAATTCCAGGGATTCCACTGGTAACAAGCAAATCTGCCTCTATCCCCCAGATGTCCTCATCTCTACCTCTCACTGGAAGAGGTGACAATCTATATTCTGTATATAGGAGCCCCAATGCATGCCTCACAACAGCATTCTGCTGAGTCCTTGGCTCAATCTTCTGAGGCATTTGATCATTAACTGAACAAAATACAAACCCTTTACCATGCACGACCTAAAGAGTTCATAGTCTGGGCCTTTACCCCAGTCCCTTTTCACTATACTCTATTCATAGCACACTTTTTCTTCCTTAAATATGCAAAGCATAAGACTTCTGCTTTCTAACAAGAAGGAATAACAGAAACCAGATTTATCTTCTTTCCCGAAACAACCAAAAATGAGCAAAATATATCAAACAGTGGTTTTCAAGACATTAGACACAAAGCAGCAACAAAGGACAGTGATTTCTGCAAGACAAGAAAAATGGGGTGAGCCTTTCAATTGTCCCCAGACTGCACTGAGAGTTTCTAAACCACAGAATGAATAAGAGACCCATGCAGAGCCCAAAGACTGCCATGAATTGAGAAGATGAAGCTGAAAGTCCAAGAAGATCATGGTGGCAAAAATTTGCAGGACAGTATTGGAGAAGAGAAAACAATACAATAGAACTCAAAAGACTCACAGAGTGTCCTCAAGTACTCAGGTGAGTACTGGGCAGGAAACTACCAAGGCTGGGAAAATATTGCCCCCAAATGGATCAGCAGTAATAGTACCTGCAGCTCATTGATTAGCAACAGTGCTGACTCCCAGAATGAAAAACCTGATTGACAAAGCATTGGGCAGAGCTTACTAGAAAGCTTTGTGCTTCACAATAGGGAGGACTGCGCACTGCTTCATCTCACCTGATGAACCCACAAAACAAGACCTGAAAGGACCAAACTGTTTCCTAATGCTTCTATCTCTGAACAAAGCTAAAGATGTATAGGAACCAAAAATATCCTAGACCCAAGAAGGTAAATTTCACAAAGCCTAGCATTCAATCAGAAATTAGTAGGCATACAAAGAAAAAGAAAAATAAAAAATCCACAATCAGGAGAATAATCAATTGAAATCAATGCAGAAGAGGTAAAATCAGCATAGAAAATACATTAAAATGTTATCATAAGCCAGGTGCTGTGGTATATGCATGCCTGTAGTTCCAGATACTTGAGAAGCTGATGTGGGAGGATTACTTGAGCCCATGAGTTCAAGTCCAGCCTGACCAACATGAGACCCTGTCTCTTTTTTTAAAAAGATGTATTATAACTGCATTCCATATGTTCAAAACTTAAATAAGAGACAAAGAATATATAAAAAGACCTGAACCAAACTTCTAGAGATGAAAACTACATTATATGGGATTAATGTAAGATCAAAAATTATAGAAAGACAGGTGTGCTTATAATCCTAGCACTCTTTGGGAGGCCAAAGTAGAAAGACTGCTTGAGCCCACGAGTTCAAGACCAGCCTAGGCAACACAGTGAAAACCTGTATCTACAAAAATTAAAAATAAACTGGGAATGGTGGTGGACACGTATAGTCTTAGCTCCAGGAAGCTGAGGTAGAAGGATCACTTGAGCCCAGTTTGAGGTTACAGTGAGCTATGATAATGCCACTGCCCTCTAGCCTAGCAACAGAGTGAGATCCTGACTCAGAAAGGAAGAAAAAAAAAAAAAGAAGAAGAAGAAGAGCTTCAGTGAGCAATGTGACACCATCGACAGACCTAATAGATGTATAACCGGAATTCCCAAAGGAGAGGAGAGAAAAAAGGGAATAGAAAAAATTACTGGGAGAAATAAGGGCCAGAACTTTTCCAAAGTGAATAAAAACTACAAACTCATAGATCCAAGATGCTCAATAAACCCCATAAGAAACATCCAGGGAACTACACCAAGGTACATCATAGTCAAATTGTTCAGAACCAGCAAAAAGAAAATCTTGAAATGTCCAGATAAAAACCCTACATTATCTCTGGGACCCTGAGGGCGGAACTTGCCGGAGCAGTTCTTTCACAATGGCTTACTTCGCCCAGCTCAGTGGCTCATTGTGGGGTCCCTGACAATGCCCACCGTTCTCCACACTCTTGCTCAAGCTCTCCCCATGGCAGCTCAACTGAGTGCCAAGGCCAAGAACACCAAAACAGTTCACAGGATTCATAATGCACTTAAAGGAATTCCAGATGACCGTGATGGGCTGTTTGACACAATTCAGCGCTCTAAGAATCACTATCAAAAAAGAGCGTACCAGTGTATACAGTGTATGGTAGCTCTGTTTAGTAATTGTCCTGTTGCTTATCAAATCCTGCAGGGCAATGGAGATCTTAAAAGAAAGTGGACCTGGGCAGTGGAATGGCTTGGAGATGAACTTGAAAGAAGACCATATACCGGCAATCCTCAGTACACTTACAACAATTGGTCTCCTCCAGTGCAAAGCAATGAAACATCAA
>CAUYPK010010932.1:0-15147 GCA_963574355.1 Loris lydekkerianus
TACAATAACTAAGAAAATGCCATGAAGGCTATGTTGAACAGTTTGATGAGAATATTTCAGATTGTATATGAAACCAGCACATTGTACCCCTTGATTGCACTAATGTACACAGCTATGATTTAACAATAAAAAAAAAAAAGAAAGTTTTCTCTTCTCTGGTCAGAGAGGTTAATACATCACCAGAGAAGCCATAAGTATAAGGACCACTATAGGCATGTGAGTTTGCTCCACATGCTGTAGGTATACTTTCTGTATAAACGTTTCCTTTAAGTTTTCAGGCCAGAACTGAACTCAAAACTCCAGATGTAATTTGGCCAGAAAAAAAAACAGCAGGACGATCACCTTCTTTGTTTCAGACACTACAATCTGGCATATATTGACACTGCACACATATAGGTTGTCTCTTACCTGAACTTTATCAATGTCATGCTAATGCATTTTTCTGAATCATATCTCTCTCTACCTCACAATCATCCATCAGAGAAATTTTACAACAATAAAGTCTGATCAGGTTACTCAGCAGCTTATAAATCTGGCATCAATGGTAATGGTAATTGCTCCTTGTCCTGCCATTCAAGACTCTTCATAATTTTAATTTTGTATTTGTATTGTTTATAAGCATGTCTCCCTGGCAATCTATGATTTCTGTAAGGACAATGAATAGATCTTATTTCTACTTTTATCTAAATTCCCTTTGTTCATAAACCACCCACTCATACCATATGGAAATGCCATATTTATAGCAGTTATATTGTTATTGTTCACAATACAAATCTTCTTCATGGCAAAGAACTAAAAATCCTATCCAGAATTATATTTTGTTAATGCAGATTTTTAAATAAGATATGTTTTTCAACTCATATCTGAATACTTATTATTTCAGGGATGCTTGCCTTTCAAATTCAAATGAAACAAATTTTGTGAAACCACTACCCTGTTCTCCTGAGATCAAAGGGCATTTGTCCCAAATGAAAAACAATTATCTTTAAATTAAGTTATTGGAAAATATCTCAGAAAAGAAATTACCTGTAAATTATATGATCTACAAAAAGGTAAGAAAAACAATTATGAATGAATTTGAAAAATTAGCCAATTATGGATATGCATGCAATTTAGCCAGCAGTCCCTAAACCAAATGATAACTTCCCATACACATAGATCATTCTTAAAAATCAAAAATCACTTGTCTCTGCAAGTAATAAACTTTCATGCATTGATTGGCTAAAATTTTAGGTATTTTACCAACCTATTAGGAAAATCCCCTTCCTGGGTTAAAATTTTCCTTCTACCCTCTGCATTAGTGGAAATGCAAACACATGAAGTTGAAAACATAAAACACCACACACTGTAACTAAAATAGAAGCAGCACAGCATAGTAGCAAGCACACTGGACTAGGAGCAGGATTTAGAGTCTAGTTCCACTGCCATTGTATACTAACAGTGCAGCAAACTCTTCAAACTTCACATTCTTCTAACGACCTCAACAAATTAAAAAATTTATGCATATTACATATTTTATTATACACATTATATATATTATGTGTATTATATGCATAGAAAAAAATGGTACTCAAAATATGGATTTTGACTGGAAATAATGAATTATTTCCATTATAGAATAAGGCCTATAAAGTTCATTTTCTTCATATATTCATAATAAAAGGGAGCATTCAGATTAAAAAATAGAAGCAATATAAGACTCAGACACAGAAGACCTGGGCTTGAATCCAACATTTCCATTTGCTAACTTTTTGACCTTGGTGAGCACTCCAAATCTTGATTTTCTCATTTGCTAAATAATGATAATGCCACTTATACCATAGGGTGGTTCAAGAATTAATGGTGGCTCATCCTGGCTTATTATGTAGTTGATATTAACTCAAACTGGAACAGTGGCCCTAGAAATACTTTCAAAGATATTTAACTTCTTTGTACAACAGCCTTACTCTAAATTTCTTTTATGTCAACCATCTGGATTCTTACTCATTACAAATTTGACAATTTAAATATGAGTGGTTAGACTAGTTATCTCTAAGGTCCATTTTTACAGAAAGTAATTTTGCCACTGGTATAAATTAATGATTCCACTCTTAAGTTAGAATGTCAAGGGCATAGATTCAAAGGGCTCCACTTTGCTTCATTTATTCTCAGAAAACTCCTTGGCATATGAACTATATAACTGGATACACACAACCGTGAAACCTGATTGAAAATATTTCTATAAATTATTGATGGATAAATAACAGTCCTTCAACCCAGAGACATTTGTATTTCTCTAGGAATTTATAGTGTATTTCATTACTAGCATGAGCTACTTTGAATACCATGGCAGCATTCTAGCTCTAAGTGCTTGTTTAGTGAGAAACTTATAAGGATCTGAGATTTTACATCACCTGCAAAGTAACAAGTTTGTGTGTGTGTGTACATTTGTTATATATGTATATATATTTTGTGTATATATATACACATATGTACATGTATATGTACATATATACATGTGTATATAAATATACATATGTAGATATATATACATGTATATATGTATATGATTCAAGACCTGTGGATCAAAAATAATGACCATTCATCACTTAGTCACAGCAGAAGCACCAGAGCAGTATCTTAGCACCAGAAGCACCAGAGCAGTATCTTACCACCAAACTGTTGAGCCCTAATCCTCACGGAGTGACCCAGTGAGGGCAAGATAGTATTAATGCCTGCACATGTAATGGGTTGCACCACAGGAGAAGAAACCCAGACGTAGAAAATTGTGGCCTTATACAGGGCTCTAGGAAGAGAAACCTTATCTTTATTCTGGGTAAGCAAAAGTCTCTGTGGAGAAGAAGATGAGGTCTTTATTTTTATAACTCTCAATTGCCTTCAGAGAGGGAGATGTTGCTCAGTTTTACTATCCTAGAATTTCTCCTTATACAAACATTCTTAATTTGACTACAAATGCTCAGAGGAACGGAAGCAGGCAGAAACAAGATATCCATGAATAATTGTTTCCCAACACTCCCTTCCAGCCATCCACTATGGTAACCAAAGAGAATTCAAATGTTAAATCTCAAAATAGCATACTTGTGTTTTAGCTCCTGTCCTTGAGTTGTGTATATATGATGTCAAAACAAAGAAGGCTAATTCAGGCAATGGAAAGAAAACATATAAAAATGGAGGCAGCTCAGCACAGTAAAAAAAAAAAAAAACAATGGCCAGGAAATCAGGGGTCTAGCTCTGACTCTGACATTATCATGTTATGATCTTGGCTAAGTTACTTCTTTCTGAGCCACATATTCCTTTTCTGTGAAATTGGAATATGGAAGAGGTTTTTACTAGGTTGCTTTCTGCCATCACATTCTTATCTGTAAATAAGTAAATCAAATCTGTCGATGGCATGTTGTAGAACCATGAGGAGATTTAATATTGTACCTGTTCGATAACTGTTGCTGATGGTTAATATACTAAAATTATACTTACGGGAAGGTTATAAGTAAATATTTCTTGAATAAATGGATAAAAAAATAAAACATACTTTTAAAATCTTATGACTATATACATGAAATTGACTATTTGGAATATCTACTTTAGTATTTCAGATAATCATACATTCTAAATGAAGATTTCTATATTTTTTAAATATTGAAATATACCTGGTCTTAAAATTATGCTTAAAAATAAGAAAGTAAAATTATGTTTAATGTAAAGTTGAATAAAAGATGTTTAATAATTATAATAATAAAGCAAATGATCAATGTGTTTTATATTTATTATATGAAATACTCTCATGTTACTTAAATTTGCTTCTACTTGATGTTATATTTATTCACTCCTCTGTGGCTACATTCCAGTTTCTCAATGTCCTATTATCTACCCCATAGCTCCACACGAACTTATCATCATGAGAGTATGACTAGCACACATTAAGCACTCAATAAAGTCATAGAAAAAAAAAAGTAAAGTCATAGAAAGAGCTATTTTATCCCCAACTATGTTACGTATTTTTTAAAATATAGGTACCATTGGATATACTGACCAGGTAGCTAACAGAGTAGCTAGCATAATGTTGCACCTATAGAAAATATTCAGTACAATGCAGAACACACTTAGTGTATTTTCACACTTTGCTGAGTGTGCAAAGATTTCTAAGATATGCTTTACAGGAGGTCACAATTATTGATCACCAATTTTAGAGAGAAGCCCTTAGTTAAGTACATATATCATATGTACTTATATATATATATATGTATATGTATATGTATATGTATATGTATATGTATATGTATATGATATATGTACTTAACCTGAAATAACAATTTCAATCTTAAAGAAATAGTTTTGTTGATTTTCAGATATAATAGAACATATCCAAATTAAAATATATATTCCAGTAGATTCTGCTGGCAATGGTATTTCAAGTCCTTTAAAAGCCAAGAATTAATGCCAGATTAAAATCAAGTTGATAAAATATGATGAGGCATCTTTTAATGTTACTAAACTTCCCATGTGTATGGGTTGAATTTTTTAAAGGAACCATTATGTATATTTCCATGGCTCAAGATGCCTTCAGACAAACCCTTTTAATTCCATGGCTACCACTGGGATTTATACATATGCTACTGAAATTAGCCATTCTATTTTATCCCTGTGGGATCACACTGCTAATTTATTATTGTACATAAAGTTTAGGTAGCTAGGTGTATAAAATATGTCCCTTCTGAGATAAATAAGATAAGCTATATATTGATCAGAAGTGGTGAACAGGAAAATGTATTTTGCCTGTGCAAACTAGAGAAATAAATGGAAGAAGTAGCTTCCTTTCCTTATTCCAAATACTTTCTTCTACCCAATTTCTAAATAGGTATTTAAATTTCACCTATTGGCTTTAAAGAGGGAGAGAGAGATATAGAGAGAAAAAAGAAAAAGAAGAAAAGAGGAGGAGGAGGAAGGAGAGTGAAAGAGGGAGGACTGAAAATGTCAAGATCAATGCTAGATATAGTGATTAATGCTCATACCTTGAATGTTTTGTCTTAATGATGTATCTAAACCTTGTGCAGGTATAGACTATGAATATATTGGTAGCAGATAGGGAACCTAAGGCCAAGTAAAGAGAATTGATTTGTGTGTGTTTATGGAAGATTTTCTATGACAACAGTATCATAATACCCAGTTTTGTTTTATTTTACTTTCTCTTTTGCTAATCAAGTTCTGTTTCTGCCATGGTATACCAGTATAAAAGGACACATTTCTTTTTAAGGCATAGTCCGATGCATACCTAAGAGTTGTGGACTTTAGTTTCAAAGATAAATTATTAATGCAATTATTATATTTTATCGAGATTTCTTAATTAAGAAAACTGCCATGCAAGGTATCTCATATTAGTTTCTTACTGGGGCTGTAACAAATTACCACAATCATAGCAACTTTTGTATAACAATGGGAGTTTACTACCTTAGAGCTCTCTAGGTCAGAAATCCAGAATGAGTCTTACACAGCTAAAATCAAGGTGTCGAAACAATTAATTTCTTCCTTTTCCAACTACTAGAGGCTGCATTCTTTAGCTCATCATCCTGATCAATCCAAATGTTATCTTATCTCTGTCTCTAACTCTGATCCTCCTATTTTCCTCTTCTAGTGACCATTGAAACTACATTAGACAAATCCAGAAAATCCAGATTACAAACTCCTTTATTTAATCACATTTGCAAAATCCTTTTTGCCCCATTAAGTAACATACTCACATTTGGGGGATTGGGACATGAATGGCTTGGGAGGGCATTATTCAGTATAATGTGGAGCCCTAGTCTAGGGAACTGAAGCAAGATATGGAGATAGACATGGAGGAATAGATGATTGCTAGGGGCTCTGTTGGCATGCTACTAAATTTGAGATTTATCTCACAAACAAGAAGGATTTAGTAATGGGTTTTAAGCAAAGGAACAGCATGAGCCAACAGATATTTTTGAAAAGTTCTTCAAGTATGAAAAAAGATTAGGAACTTGAGAGTTCAGACAAATATTTCTAAAGAGAATTTTACTGAACTTAATGCCTACCTGAATTTAGGATAAGAGAGAAAGGGAGGAATGTGAATGACTACAAGCTTCTGGGTTATGTGGGGTGGGAAAGTGATGTTATTAATTGAGATAGGGGAAATAGAAGTAGTAAAATTGTGGATGTGTTAGAGATAATCACTTAGTGTTTGTCTTTATATTGTTTTTCACTGTTCGGATAAAGAAGCCTGAACATAACATTTACACAATGGGAAAAAAGCAACAATTAAAGAACATTTGAGCTGGAAAATATTTTAATATATTTCTTTGACTTATTTTCAAGATAAGGAAATTGAACAGAAAAATGAAAAAGAACTTACATAAACATCATATACAAAGGGTCATTTTCTTCCTATAATTACAGAATTTTTCAGGACAAATTATTACTAGCTTGTTACTTTCAAATTTATGACTTCAAGTACACCAATTATGTTGTTTGAACCAATTGTATGTTGTGGAAATGCCTCAGCAGCTCCAAAATGACTGGCAGCAAGTAATTTTTTTTCACAGACTAATACAGAATTCACAACTGTTGCAGCCAGTTGGCATGTAAAGCTAATGACTGTGAGCCTTTACTATAACATTAAAGATAGATAAAGGTAATTTTCATTAATTCGATATTCCACCAACAAAAAGCTAAATGAAAGTCACTGAAAATGCCTAATTTGCGATTTATAGAAGGAGAAATTTTCAGTGTGCTACTTCAGTTTTGAAGATGAAAAGCACAGATTGGAAATTTAAAAGAGAAAGCAAGAGAGGGAAGCATATGAGAGAAAGAGTGCAAGCAAATATTTTCCAAAGTGTGTTCTACAAAACATAAGTCCAGTGACATGTTCTGGGGGGAAGTTTCAATGACCAAGTTGCTAAAATATTTTAGTTACAGTAGCAGGAGGCAGTATCACCATTATCATCTTCATCCTAATGAATATCAATAACTACCATTTTTAAGGGCTTACTGTCTACCAGGCGTTATGCTAAACATGCATCATCTAACCTAATTTGTGCAGTAATGCTATGAGGTAAGTACTATCTTGTTCTTTTCACAAATAGTAAAGTAGAGATATTAAGGAATTTACCTAAAGTTACCTAGCTAATGATCAGCAAAGTGCATTAAAAGCTCTGGGAAGCTGTATAGAAAAGAAGGCTGCTCTGTTTAGCCCGACATTTCTCAAATTTCTTTGTCTCAAGGCCATTTATATGTAAGCATTGTCAACTTGTGGCAACACATTTTAAATAATGATGCAAAACATTCATACACCCACATATTTTCCCTAAGTCAGCATCCACAAAAACTAAAATGTAGAACATAATAAAACAAATTATATTTTATTATGATTGACATTGACTTCAGCAGAAAGAAGTTGGAGATAAACTTTCTAGTTCCCAGGAGATTTAGAAGTAAATGGCCAAAAGAAATAGAGATCATGTAGTTTTATCAAGGGAATGGCAGATGATAGCATTCTTAATGATGAGGGTAGTATAGGGCAGTTCTGAAGAACCCAGAAAAGTGCACCAAAAGAAAAGAGCTTTAAAATATTGTCAGACCAATAATGTATGAAGCCTAAGAAGTAAAGACTTTTCTTCTCATTTTACTCTTCTCTGGAATGGACAAAACCTCAAGGAAGGATGTGAAAAAGAAATAGAAATGAAGCTTACTATATCCTCTATCCATGACTGTAGGCTTCCTGTCACAGATACAACAGAGCATAGGGTTAAAAGTGCTAGGCACTAGGCACAGAGTAATATGGACTGAAGCCTGGCATAACTGCTGGCCCTGAGTACTAAAATCAATACTCACTCAACACAGTATATTGTCTCAGCCCTAAGTCATATTTAACAGTGATAATAAAAATCCAAGACAGTAGTCCTAAAAAAATAATATGTTAAGAATCTTAACCTTGACTCTCTCTTTGAAGCCTGCCACTATACTGTGTTTTCTCATGCCTGAGATTTCAATAAAAGTCTGTGAGGATCTTCAAGAAAGGCCATACTCTTGTTTCTCCATGCAGAAGACTTGCTGGTGTGGACCTCCCCCAGGTCCCTCAATTCACTGCAAATTGACTGAATAGATGTTATTTATTTTGCACCGAGTCGTACCAGATAGCTGCTCACTACAAAGCACTAGCAAAAGGAGATGGGGGAGTCTTAAATTTAAATTCCAGAATGTTAATTATCATATAAAAATTACTATTCTAATTTGTGAATTGGTATAGTGTTTGATGTCTAAAAGTGATAATCAGTTTTTCTTTTATCTATCTAAGAATGATTAGAAAACTAGGTGGACTATTAGAGTTTTTCTTCAGTTGCAAAGAAAGAGCTCTCCTGCTCAATTTTAAAAATTAGTAAAAAGCAAAAAAAAAAAAAAAAAGTCAAGTTCCTTCATAATTTCATCTCATAAGTAGAACCTGATCAGTGCAACAGTTTAATTTATATTCACATAAATAAACATAAATAAATAGACTTCTCTTTCAATTTATACACACATACATATATATATATATAAATTTATATATATACACACACACACATATATATTATATATATATTATGCTTATGATTCAATCAATAAACTCAAATCTTTCTTCAGCTTTAGAGGTTTGCAGGTATTATAACTTTGAATATTTTGACCACTATTCCTTTACTTAATTCTAGAAGACCTAGTATATCTGAGAGAAAGCCTCTCAATCTGTTGTTCATTTCTATCAATTACTACACTTCAGTTACAATTGACTCCACAGCGGGGACAAGTATGGACAGAAACAGGAGCCTACTCTCTTCCACCCCTACCTCTTTCCTTTCTCTCGGATTGAGATTAAAGCATTACTTTAGACTCAGATCCTCTTACTGATGCACAATAGGGCAATGATGCTATTAAGACATGGCAGCTGAAAAACTATACGTACTCTTCAGAGGCAGCTTCAACAACTAGAATGGTCTCTACAATTTGTGCTTCTACTTAGGTAACTGATATCTATTTGCTCTAAGCTTCCTCTTATTGTCATTCTAGACCTAATAAACTGTTTATTTCTTATTTACTTTTATTATCTCAATGCACATCAGAAGGTCCAGCATAGAAGAAATGCACATACCTTTTCTGAACTAATTCAATTACATGAACCTTTCTATTCAATCTTCAAGACTATATTTAAGTGTCAATTCCTTCAGAAAGTCTTTCCTGGTCATCTTTCTCCAATACTTGTATAATTCTCTCACTTCTAGTTGCCCCCTGGAACTTTTATATCTCCAGTACTGCTTATATCACATCTGACTTTACAGACATTAAGGAACTCATGAACCTTCAGTTACTAATCGCTGAGTACTTGCTATGTGTGCCAAGTACAGTGTTATCTTCCTTCACATACATTGAATAATTTAATTCTCATTAAAACTCATTTGGCAAAGAAGAAATTGAAGCTCATATAAGCAAATTCATCATTCTAACTGGTAAGAAAAAGGCCTCATATATTAGAGTTCTTCAGAAAAATGGAACCAGGAGGCTATAATTAGGCTATAGCAGTGGTTCTCAATCTATGGGCCAAACAACCCTTTCACAAAGGTCGCCTAAATACATCCTGTATATCAGATATACAATTCATAACAATAGCAAAATTACAGTTATGAAGTAGCAACAAAAATAATTTTATGGTTGGGGTTACCACAACATGAGGAACTATATCAAAGGGTCACGTCATTAAGAAGGTGAACCACTGGGCTATAGGTAAAGATATAGATAATTATATAGATTTATTTATAAAGATTTATATACAAATCTCTTTCAAAAGAGAGAGAGAGAGATCTCCAGATTCCATAGGGCAAACTAGCAGGCTGAAAATTAAGGTAAGAGTTTATGTGGCAGTCTTGAGTCTGATTTCCACAGGAACATAGGTGGGAAACTAAGGCAGGGTTTCTATGTTACACAATTGAGTTCAAAATCCTTTTTCTTTTGGACACTTCAGTTTTTGTTCTTAAAGGCCTTTAAATGATTAGATGAGACCCAACCAGATTATGGAGAGCAATCTCTTTTACTTATAAACTGATCTAAATATTCATTACATCTAAAAAATGTCTTCACAGAAACATCTAGACCAGTATTTGACCAAACAATTGGGCAGCACAACCCAACCAAGTTGACATATAAAATTTACCATCACAGTTGGGACTCAAATACAGGTTGGACTCCAAAGTCTTTGCCATTTACCAATGTATTATGCTGATCCCCTGAGGACAGGAATACCTCAATCATTTTCATATCTCCAGTGCATACTGTTGAACTGGTAAAGAGCATATCCTTAGTAAATATTTGTTCTATAAGTAAAGAAACCGAGGGGGCAGAGACAAGATGTCTGACTGAAGCCAGCTTTCCACAGAGGCTCCCGTCCAGAAGGAGAGTTAAAGGACAGAAATTTAGCAAGTAACCTGGTGAATTAGAGCTGCCCCAAAAGAGAAGGTTGAAGAACGCACATCAACCCCGCTGAGGCAAGCTGCGACCCCAAGGATACAAACAAAAGGATACAAAAAAATCCATCACCAAGCAGATGGGAGTCCACTCCCCCGGGACAATGGCTCAGAGTGCCCCACAAACAAACAAACAGAGTTCAAAGGTCCTCCCACTACACTCCATGGGAGAGACAGTCTAAAAACTGGACCTACCTCCCTTACTAGGGTGCCACGGCATTCTCCTGCCAGGCATAAAACTGTATAAAACTGTATATATTCTCTACCTGCAATTCTGAGCTCCCAGCACTCCCCTCCAGTCTCACTCTGAGGTCTGGAGGCCTGTCCTACAGGAGTCCAGATTCTTGGGTGATTTCTCAAGGGGTGTGGACAGGGCCTGGACTGCAGCTGGTCTAGTGCTGATTCTGTGGCACGGGAGTGAGGAGAGTTTGGTCGGCTGAGAGGGAACCCTGCTGGAGCGGCAGTGCCCCAAAGTGCAGAGCAGCAGCCGTTTTTGGAAACAATAGGACTCACTCCCAGATATTCCAAAGCCACCCCCTCTGTCTCTCTGGGCAGCCAGAGGAGGCCGGGCATCTTCTCAGGTGGCAACCACTATGGAACAGATCTGGGACAGAAACACAGGCCCTGTGAGAAAAGGGTTTGCCTAAGGTGGTACCGGCCAAGGTGGAGCGTGGGGACTAGAAGATGCATGCGCAGTGCTGGCTGACTCCAAGGTAGGGCTGACCCAGAAGACTGCTTTACTTAGCCTAAGATGCACCTGGCCTTCAGGGGATTGTCAGCCTATAGACAAAGGAGTGAAGGAGGCTAGAACTGAAAGGCAACCGAGCTGCTAATACAAACCTTTGTAGCAGCAAAGACAGGGCCTGAGGTGCAGGTTCTGTGAACACAAAACAGCTTCTCTTCTGCAGGGAAATTTAGCCGAGACAGAAACAAATTCTGGAAAGTTGTTCTGTTCTGTCAGTAACATCAATCAGGGGCGGGGCTGAAACTGAGTGAACACCCCCCAGCCTCCATCAAGTGTCCAAGGTTGTCAGGCCACACCTCCCCCTGCTGGATAGAGGAAGAGAGCAGTGGCCTGGCTGAGTAGATATACATTTCCTTGTAATTCAGGCAGATGCAAACCCCTGGAGTATCTGCTCATTGGAAGCAACTGGGTCACAACCCTGTGGGGCTATCAGTGACTGGGAGGGACAGATGTGCAAGGTGGGGAAGGAGGCATAAACTTCCCAGACTAATCTATTTGAAGGGTGGGTCCTCCTGACATTACGGAGCACTGGAACAAGTCATACTTGAGTTATCAGCAGACACCTGCGATCTAGTTGCCAGAGATCTTTTAAACTCTCCCACCTGAGACAGGTACTGACTGAGACAATTGATTTGGACCTTTTGAACTGAGCCAATAGCCCGAGGACTATCAAAGTGGTGCCCTGGGTGTGTGGTTGTAGGAAGGATTAATTTTCCTTTCCAATTGTTACCTGTGGGGGGCAAGGTGACTTAATTGCTGGTATTTCTCCACAGCTGAAACTTCAACCCAGAGTAACTATTTTACTAGTGTCAGACAGAGACCAGCTGAATACAAGACAGAACCACCACACCAAACAGGTCCCTAGTTTCTCAGGCCATAGCACTGTAAGGGTCCTCGACAAAGCTCCTGGGGAAAAGTCAAATGGTGTAAAATAATCATGGGGTGGCATCCGTGGAAAAACTCTGGTAACATGAATAACCAGAATAGATCAACCCCCCCCCCAAGGAAAGATATGGAAGATGTAATTGAAGATCCCATTCACAAACAACTGGCTGAGATGTCAGAAATTGAATTCAGAATTTGGATTGCAGACAAGATTAATAAAATGGAATTAGGAATTCGAGGAGAAATTAAAAAGTTGTCTCAAGAATTCAACGAATTTAAAGACAAAACTACCAAAGATTTTGACACACTGAAGGAAGAATTTGCAGCCCTCAAAGATCTGAAAAATATAGTAGAATCCCTCAGTAACAGAAGGGAGCAAGCAGAAGAAAGGATTTCTGACATTGAAGACAAAGTCTTTGAATGCTCCCAAACTCTCAAAGAGGAAGAGAAATGGAGAGAAAAAATAAATCGTTCTCTCAGAGAGCTCTGGGATAATTCGAAGAAGGCTAATATCCACCTCATTGGAATCCCTGAAATTGATGAAGTGGTCTCACAAAGTCTAGAGGCCTTCTCCATGAAATTATGAAAGATAATTTTCCAGACATGCCAAGAGATACTGAAATTCAGATAGCAGACAGTTCAGAACCCCAGAACGACTCAATCCCAGTAAGACATCCCCCAGGCATATCATAATTAACTTCACTAAAGTTAATATGGAGGAGAATATTCTGAAAGCAGCCAGACATAAGAAATCCATTACCTACAAAGGGAAGGATAATAGAATAACTGCAGCTCTCTCTGATGAAACTTTTCAAGCCAGAAGAGGATGGCCATCGACTTTTAATCTTCTAAAGCAAAATAACTTTCAACCCCTGATCCTGTATCCAGTTAAACTGAGTTTCATTTATGATGGAGAAATTAAATACTTTAATGACACTCATATGTTGAAGAAATTTGCTATAACCAAACCAGATCTTCAGGATACTCTCAGACATATCCTCCATAATAACTACCCCAATCCTCTACCACAAAAGTAAATGCACTCAGAAACTTTTGATCAAACTCCAACTTCCACACTGGCGAAAGGATTAAAAATGTCCACTGGACATTCAAAAAACTCGATACCCAAAACTTTACCAGACTTATCAATATTCTCCATTAATGTGAACAGCTTAAACTGTCCTCTATAGAGGCACAGGTTAGCCGACTGGATACAAAAACTCAGGCTAGATAGATATTTGCTGCAAGAGTCACATAATACCTTAAAAAATAAATATAGACTCAGAGTGAAAGGATGGTCCTCCATATTTCAGGCAAACGGTAATCAGAAAAAAGTAGGTGTTGCAATTCTATTTGCAGACATAATGGGCTTTAAACCAACAAAAGCAAAGAAGGATAAGAACGGTCACTTCATATTTATTAAGGGTAATACTCAATATGATGAGATTTCAATTATTAATATTTATGCATCCAACCAGAATGTGCCTCAATTTATAAGAGAAACACTCTAACAGACATGAGCATCTTGATCTCCTCTAACTCCATAATAGTCAGAGATTTCAACACTTCTTTGGCAGTGTTGGATAGATTCTCCAATAAGAAGCTGAGCAAAGAAATTTTAGATTTAAACTTAACCATTCAACATCAGGACTTAGCAGATATCTAGAGAATATTCCATCCCAACAAAACTGAATACACATACTTCTCATAAGCCCATAGAACATGCTCCAAAATTGATCACATCTTAGCTCACAAGTCCAACCTCAGTAAATTTAAAGGAATAGAAATTATTCCTTGCATCTTCTCAGACCACCATGGAATAAAAGTTGAACTCAGTAACAACAGGAAGCTGCATACTCATACAAAAACATGGAATTTAAATAACCTTATGCTGAACGATAGGTGGGTCAAAGATGAGATTAAGAAGGAAATTGCCAAATTTTTGGAACAAAACTGTAATGAAGACATGAATTAACAGAACCTCTGGGATACCGTAAAGGCAGTCCTAAGAGGAAAATTTATAGCACTGCAAGCTTTCCTCAAGAGAACGGAAAGAGAGGAAGTTCACAACTTAATGGGACATTTCAAACAACTGAAAAAGGAAGAAAATTCCAACCCCATACCCAGTAGAAGAAAAGAAATAACCAAAACTTGAAAAGAATGAAATTAAATTGAAAACAACAGGATTATACAACAAATCAATAAATCAAAAAGTTGGTTATTTGAAAAGGTCAATAAAATAGATAAACCTTAGGCTAACCTAACTAGGGAAAAAAAGAGTAAAATCTCTAATCTCATCAATCAGAAACAACAAAGACGAAATAACAACAGACTCCTCAGAAATTCAAAAAATCCTTGATGAATATTACAAGAAAATTTATTCTCAGAAATATGAAAATATGAAGGAAATTGACCAATACTTGGAAGCACGTCACATTCCAAGGCTTAACCAGAATCAAGTGGAAATGTTGAACAGACCAATATCTAGTTTTGAAATAGCATCAATCATACAAAATCTCCCTAAAAAGAAAAGCCCGGGACCAGAGGGCTTCATGTCGGAATTTAACCAAACCTTTAAAGAGGAACTAGTACCTATATTACTCATTCTGTTATAAAATGTACAAAAGGAAGACTGCCCAACATGATCTATGAAGCAAACATCACCTTGATCCCCAAACCAGGAAAAGACCCAACAAAAAAAGAAAATTATAGACCAATATCACTAATGAATATAGATGCAAAAATATTCAACAAGATCCTAACAAACATAATCCAGCAACACATCAAACAAATTATACATCATGACCAAGTCGGTTTTATCCCAGGGTCTCAAGGCTGGTTCAATATATGAAAATCAATAAGTATAATTCAGCACGTAAACAAATTAAAAACCAAAGACCATATGATTCTCTCAATTGATGCAGAAAAAGCTTTTGATAATATCCAGCATCCCTTCATGATCAGAACACTTAAGAAAATTGGTATAGAAGGGACATTTCTTAAACTGATAGAGGCCAT
>CAUYPK010010935.1:0-49044 GCA_963574355.1 Loris lydekkerianus
TTTACCTCTTTCATGTTTACATGGATGGAGCTGGAACATATTCTTCTTAGCAAAGTATCTCAAGAATGGAAGAAAAAGTATCCAATGTACTCAGCCCTACTATGAAACTAATTTATAGCTTTCATATGAAGGCTATAACCCTATTACAGCACAAGAATATGAGGAAAGGGGCAAAGAAGGGGAGGGGAGAGGGGAGGATAGGTGAAGGGAGGGTGATTGGTGGGACCACACCTATGGTGCATCTTAGAAGGGTACAGGCAAAACTTACTAAATGCAGAGTATAAATGTCTGAACACAATAACTAAGAAAATGCCATGAAGGCTATGTTAACAAGTTCAATGAAAATATTTCAAATTGTATATAAAACCAGCACACTGTACCCCATGATTGCATTAATGTACACAGCTATGATTTAATTAAAAAAAACTGGGGAAGGTTATAGCATAATTCTCAGGATGAGGTTGAAGGCCTAACAACCTGGAAGTCCTCTGGTGTAAGTTTGGGAGTCCAAAGGCCAGAGAGCCTGGAATTTTGATTCCCAAATGCAGGAATAGGAGTCTTCTAGATGAAGGAAGAGAGGAGATGAGAGAGAGATAGAAAGAGAGAGAGACAGACAGACAGAAAGAGAGGAAAGCATGTTTTCTCTGCCTTTTTTGTCCTGTCTGTGTCCCCAGATGACTGATGGTGCCCTCCAGCACTGAGGGCACCTTCCCCTCTCTGTCCACTGACTCATAGGCCAATCTCCTCTGGAAACACTCACATAGACACATCCAGAATTAATACTTTACAAGATCTCTAAGTAGTCCTTAAGATAGCCAAGTTGACACTAAAATTAACCATCATACATACTATGCATCTTGTTTAAATATTTGAGATTACATATTGCGCATCCTTCTTTTCAATCACTATCATATCATAAGCATTTTTCTAATTCATTAAAATTATTTGAAAATATATTTTTAATGGGTGTATAATATCCTACACTTGGGATTAAACATTTTATGTGACCTATGATATAAATAATGTTGCCATGTCTTTTTTTTCTTCTGCCTTTCAATTGTTTTCTTAGATTATATTTCCATACGAGGAATTACTGGGTCACTTTTGAGGCTTAAATATGTATTTCTTTTTTTTTTTTTTTTTTTTTTTTGAGACAGAGCCTCAAGCTGTCGCCCTGGGTAGAGTGCTATGGCATCACAGCTCACAGCAACCTCCAACTCCTGGGCTCCAGTGATTTGCCTGCCTCTGCCTCCCAAGTACCTGGGACTACAGGCACCCACCACAATGCCCAGCCATTTTTTGGTTGCAGCCGTCATTGTTGTTTGGCGGGCCCGGGCTGGATTTGAACCTGCCAGCTCAGGTGTATGTGGCTGGTGCCTTAGCCGCTTGAGCCACAGGTGCCGAGCCCTTAAATATGTATTTCTAAATTGTTTTCCAAAATGTTTGTCCTACTTTATGTTCACTCTGAATCAGAGGGAGCACACCTTTTAATGTTAGTCACTATGTTGACCGAATTAAGAGCTCTATTTTAATTTAGAAACCAGCAATTTGACACACTGCATTTGAATGTCTGTTGCCTGACAGTTTTAGAAGGAGATGCCCAAATCTGGAGCGTTATTAAAAAAAATTGGTATTGAAACAACTCCTGAAGCTCTTCTGGTAGAGGTTGGCCAACTTGAATAAAAGTGATAGTCATACTCTTCACATGTCACCTTTTGTAATGTAAACGTATTGCAATGCAATTTGAAATGTGGGTAGAGGTTTCGCATATGACCACGTTGTGAGAGTGACCGTGACACACAGTTTATCCCCCAGCAAGGGTGGCTGGGGTAATTAACTGCTGTGCCTTACTTAGCTTTTACTAGAATCAGATAGGCCTTCTCTTCCATCCTAGGGGGTGATGGGTGGGGCAGGGACTGACAAGCAGGAATGTGGGAAGGGAAGCACACCCAAGATTGCCCTTCTTATTTTATTAATTAAAAATGTAAAATAACAGCAGCACCTTTATTGTTTTATTCTAATTATAAAAGGAATATAGGCTTAATATAGGTGATTTTTAAAATATAAGTAATTTTAAATAAAACAAAATATTTAAAATATAGGTAATTTATAGTAAGTAAATAAACATTACTTATCAGTTACATTCTTCCAGTCTTTTAAAAATGCACGTATATGTATATAGTTTTTATCTTTTTATCTTTTGCATATTTAATTTTAAACCAAAAAGGCATACGCATACTATCTTTCTTTTTTCCCCTATTACTCTGCTTAAACTGAATAGACTATAAATAACTTTCCATGTCATTTAATAGCTTTCCAAACATCCTTTTAAATATCTGTCAGCATTACATATATGAATATGATGTTTTTATTTAAGCCATTTCTTATGGTGGAATAATTTTGCATCAGATGTTTTACATTATTGTCAGTAATATTTTAGCCACTGAACTTTGGGTTTTACAGTGAGCAGCTTTTTCTGGGAGCAGTTATGAGAGAAGCTGACTCTTAGGTCTCAGCTGACTGGCTCCCAGGGGTGTTTCTGGGCCTGCCCTCCCCATTTCTTCTCTCTGATTGTCTCCCACTCCGCCCACGACACAGTGAAACCCAGGGCTCTCCATCTTCCCCCAGACACTCTGTCTTGCTCTTTATCTCAGCAGCTCGCAGAGCCTGAGGTTGAGATCACCTATGGTCCAGCCTTTTCCCTTTTCCGTTGCAAATTGGAAGAATAAGAGTTACCTGGGGCCACACATTAAATACATAAACACTAATAAAAACTGATGAGCAAAAAAAAAAAAAAAAAAAGTCCCTGCATACTTTTCACAATATATCCAACACCACAGATAAGCAAAATGGTCCTTTTAAATAATCAGGTTGTGGCCTGCAGGGCCGCAGGCTGGACAACCCCGAATGCTGCCCCCTTCCTTGTTTATTTAAAGTAATGAGGCACACAGTCGAAGAGTGAGGTAGTACAGGTGCCCCTCGACTTACCAGGGCTTATGTTCTGATAAATCCTTCAAAAATTGAAAACATTCTAAGTCAAAATACATTTACTACACCTAACCTACCAAACTGCATAGCTTAGCCTACCCTACCTTAAACGTGCTCAGAATACTGACATTAGCCCATAGTCAGGCAAGTGTTGAACACTCATGCAATCTACTGAGTACTATACTGAAAGGGAAAAACCGAATGATTTCATGGGCACTGGAAGTACAGTGCATATTGTTTTCATACCATCATAAAGTAAGTTGAGCCATCATGAATTAAAGATCATAGATACTAGAAGGGTTAGAACAAGAGGTCACCTGCCTCACCTCTATCAACCTCAATTGACCAATTATCTATCACTCCCCAGAAGTAACATTTACAGTTTTTAAACGTCTTTCTTCAGCTGTCTGTCTCCTTACTGTTATATGCTTATGCTACAAATACTTCCCATATTCTGTTTTATCTATTGTATTCCCACTACAGATTAAGAGAGACTACCACTATCTAAACATCTCCCAATTTCTTCCCTCACATTCTTTTGCTGGAGTTATATTACAGTTTTAGTTAGATCAATATAAATTTCTTATCACTAAGACTATATAAACATTTTTCACTGCTGAACTAAATAGTGCATTATAGTTACAATTCCCCCCCCTTTTTTTTTTTTTTTGAAATGTTATATTTTTCCTATAGGGGCAAATATTATATTGCTTTTTTGGGGGGGTGGTAGGGTGGGGAATTTGCATTTGTACCTGTTACTAAGATATTCCTAAAATCCTTACGAGAGTTTAAAAATACCTCTCAACCTGGTTGAAACTACTGGATAGTGTATCTGGCTTTCTACCCACTTTTTGAGTGACATTTTTTTCTAGAACCATCTATTTATTCAATTTCTCCTCAGCTATACTGGGATTTCTCTTCATCATTATCTTTGGAACTCACTGATCTTTTTCTCTTAAGGAACCTGTCTTATTCACTGGGCTGCTATAAGAAAATATTTTTGACTGGGTAATTTATAAAAAAAATAAATTTATTTCTTATAGTTCTGTAGGCTAAGAAGTCCAAGATCAAGTGTTGACAGACTCAGTGTCTGGCGAAGGCTTGATCCTCATGGATGGCACCTTCCATATGTCCTCATGTGGCAAAAAGGCAAAAGGAATAAAAAATCTCTCCTTGGGGTAGTGCCTGTGGCTCAAAGGGATAGGACGCAGGCTCCATATACCAGAGGTGGCAGGTTCAAACCCAGCCTCGGCCAAAAACTGCAAAAAAAAAAAAAAATGATAAAATAAAAATCCCCCCTCTCTCAGACCTCTTTTGTAAGGACAGTAATGCCATTTAGGAGGGCCCCACCCCTTAATACCAACACATTTGAGATTAAATTTCAACACATAAATTTTGAAGGGACATTCAGAATATAGCAGGTCTCTTATTTTCCTCTTTCTTAAGTTATTTTGGTGGTATGCTAGTGAGTGTTTAACATCCACTTGGGGGTGCGGGAAGTTTGAGGAGTACATGAATTTAGTCTAGTTTATAGTGTTTGCTGATTTCTGTGGTAACACTATTCTCACTTAAAACATGGCTGGTTTTAAGTGACCAGTGTGATGTTACTAAACTCAGAGATGGAAAGGGATGTTTTTGTGAGCTGGTATGAGCCAGATTACTCTCTTATTTTGATGGGGGCACATATTCTACTAGCTTCCTGAGAAAGGGTACATGGAAAGTAAATCTTTTAAAAACTTCCTTTTTTTTTTTTTTTTTTTGAAAATGACATTTTATTTTCTTTTTTTTGAGACAGAGTCTCACTATGTCACCCTTGGTAGAGTGCTGTGGCTTCATAGCTCACGGCAACCTCTAACTCTTGGGCTTAAGCAATTCTCTTGCTTCACTCTCCCAAGTAGCTGAGACTATAGGCGCCCACCACAACACCTGGCCAATTTTTTGTTGCAGTTGTCATTGTTGTTTTAGCTGGCCCAGGCCAGGTTCAAACCCACCAGCCTCCATGTATGTGGCTGGTGCCCTACCCACTGAACTACAGGCACCGCCTGAAAATGACATTTTAAATTCTGACACTCAGTTGATTTTATGTTAATATTGAAATCTAAGGGAGAAATAATTTTCACTCAGAACTTTGGCAGTGGTGCTCCATTTTTTTCTAGTTTGTGGTGTTGCAGGGCCATGCTAGGTCTCATCCACCGTTTGTATCTTTTCCTTTTGTGGAGGCTTCTAGAAATGTCTCTTTGTTTCCTGTTATATAAAATTTCATCACAATGGATTCTCTCCCACTCAATTATTGTACATTCTTATCAGTTTTTTTTTTTATTCAGGAAGCTCATGCCCTTCAGTTCTGAGAAACTTTATTATATTTCTTTAATGTGAGTATATGAAATATGTAATAAAATTATATTTCATTAATCTAATGAAGTATAATATAACTTTATTATATTTAACTCTTTTATTATCTTCCTTTTCCTAAAACTTCAGCTTGTTAAATATTGGATCTCTTTTTTTCATACTTTAATTTTACTTCTAATTTTTCCTCTCTTTCTCTCTCAACTGTTGAGTGATTTTCTTAACTACAATATACCCCAGATTTTCTGTGTAATGTTAGGTGCTCTTGTTACAAGGATGGGTTTGGGGCCATATCTTATACCTGTGTTTCCTTCAGAGTGTCTGCCTGGCACAAATAGATTTTCTTGACTGTATGAAGAGGTAGAAATAGCAAAGGCTTTTGATCCTGTTAGATCTGGTTTTGAATTGCAATCAGCAACAAATTATTTGACATGTCTATATTAAGTTTTCTTGCTCAGGGCTCAGGACAAGTTACCCCATGGGGAGGGAGGCTAGAAAGCCTGAGATGTGGTCTACCAGGTCTACCTAAAAGAGGATACCTCCCTCCCATTTTCTCAGTCTTTCCCTTTCCCAGTTTGCATTTTAACTAGTGTATTTTAATCTTAAAACTGTAAGATTTAATCTTAAATCTGTAAAATTTCATGAGAGGTTACTTTGTATTTTATAGTACCCACTGTCACAGTTAAATAATTTGGTCTTGCTTACAAGGAATATTTTGATGCCTATATAAGATTATGACTTTTCAACAATGAACTTAAATTGTCTTTTTCTGAGCATTTTCCACATCTGATCTCCCTTGATCTAATTAATGACAATGATGATGATGAAGATTTAGTGAGCCTTTTCCACGTCTCAAGCCTTGTTCTAAGTACTTAACATGTATTAATTAATTTACTCCTCAGCAACCCAGTGAGGTAGGCAGTAATTATTCCCATTTACAGTTAAGGAAACAGAGGCTTAGAAAACCTAGAAGTTACACCACTAGTGAACGTAATGCTGGGACTTAACCCCTGAAGTTAACTATGGATTGTCTGTTACTATGAAGTGTTGGTGGAGGAGGGGAGCCCTACTCCAGGGAAGCCTGAGGCCTTCCTAGTGGGGAAGCTGAGCATCATAGGCGCATCCTTTCCCCAGCTCTGATGCTGGGTGAGAATTAAGAACAGGAGACTCATGAGGGAGGATGCTCCATGGGGCCACACACCCTTTACAGCTATCCCTGAGAGCAGCCCAACAGGCCTGGCTGACTGTGAGGACTCTTCTGTTTGAGCAAACTCAGGTACTGACACGGTTTCATCTCAGTGGCCATGTTCCACTCCCGGCAGGCCTTGTTTAAACAGGCAGCTTGTAACAGCTGGGGTTGGCTCAGTGGAGCGTGTGGGCGGCTAAGGATGCTGATGCAGGTGCCTGTCTCTGAATGTGCAATCATGCAAATCCGAGGACCCAGACTGACGTGAATTGAAAGACTGTTATTCATTTCCAATAAACTCAACTGTCTATCTTCAGAGCGACCCAGACTGGCAGTCCTCAACTCATCAATTCAAATGAGCATTTCTGGTGTTAAAGGAAAGAAGTGTGGGGTGAATCTCAATCAGAGCTCACTCTCTTTTAAGCAGGCAGCATCTGGGAATGGCTTTGGCAGAACAGACACCTAATCTGGAAGTAATCCTCAGAGGGTGAAAGAAATCACCCCATGTGGTCATAGGGTTTTGGAGATCATCTGATCCTCCCTTCTCTTATTACAGAGGAGTTAAGAGAAAGCCAAGGAGGTTAAGGGACTTTCCCAGGGGCACCCAGCTCAATAGTGGGCTGCTCTTCCTGGTTTCCCTTTAGCCACTCTACCCACCAGCCTGTCTCTTTAGTTCACTGCTTTGAGCACCAGGTCACAAGTGAGCTCTCTCCTTGAAGACACAAAGAGAGGCTAGTGATAGTAAACTTAGTATGGTGCAAAGAACTGAGAGGGCTGCTTGAAACACAGAAAAAGGGAAGTTGGGGCAGCTTGTGGCACAGATGTCTGGGCATTGTTGCAGGGACAGAGTGGCTCACACAACACAAGGCTTGTCAGCCTGTGTCCTGACCCTCTGCCGCAAGGATTCTCAAGGAGCCTTCCAATTGGATTTTAACTATAAAAACCCTGTTGTGGACTCTTTAAACAAACAAACAAACAAACAAAACACCTTTTTGGAATATCAGGGGATACACAAGTTTTGGTTACATAATTTGTTTTTATATAGATTGAGTCAAGGTTAGAAGTGTGGCCTTCACCCAGATAGTATGCACTATACCCATTAGGTGGGAATTTACCCATTCCCTCCTTCTGCCTCCCCCTTGCTCCATTTCCATTGAGTTTTACTTCTGTATGTGCACATAAGTTTTGATCTATTAGTTCCAATTTAGTATTGAATACATGTGGTATTTGTTTCTCTATTCTTGTGATACTTAGAAAAATGGTCTCCAGTTCCATCCAGGTTGTCACAAAATAAGCTAGATAACAATTTTTAAAATGGCTGAGTAGTACATACTCCATGGTATGCATATACCACTTTTATTAATCTATTCATGTACTGGAGGGTACTTGAGTTGTTTCCATTCCTTTGTGGTTGTGAATTGTGCTACTATAAACATTCGAGTGCAAGTGTCCTTTTCAGAAAATGACCTTTTTGCTTTGGATATATACCCAGCAGTGGAACTGCTGGATCAAATGGTAAGTCTACTTTAAGTTCTTTGAGGTATCTTCATTCTATTTTCCATACAGGTTGTTGTGGAGTCTTTGGTTGCCAGTAATAGAAAGCAACTATGACTGATAAAAAGCAACTAGGGCATCCTCTCCAATCAGTGGGTCAGCATTCTCATCTTTGGTCCATGTAGCTGCCCACGACAACCCTACACCCCAGATGCCCTGTTACGCAATCCTTCCACCACTCCTTTCTGCTCCTCACTAGCCTGCCCTACTCTGCTCTCCAAAGCCCATGTCAATGGTCTACAGATGAGTCTTTGTAGCTTCCTGACTTGCAGTAAATGCTGGGATCATTTTATTTAAATGCCACAGAATCCAGTGCAAAGGGAGTTAATGAAGTAGGGGGCTTTCTAGGTCTGACTCACTGATTCAGGAAGACACCTTCAGTGCTATCTCCTTTCAGACTGACCTATATACCTGGGGTCCCACACCATACCTCCAAGCCTGGCAAACCAGCAAAGAAGCTGGTTCTGGCACCAAATGGTAGTTACACAATTGGTATTTTTTTCACCCCTACTACGACCCCCACCTTGTGTATCACATCAGAGGAGAAATGGTAAAAGTTTTATGGGGCAAACACAAGTAGGCAGTGGAAGCTCTGCAAGAATGAATGCTTAACATTTTCAAGACTAGAAAGAACGAATGGAAGATGAACATGTATTTTTATATCTTAACCCAAGGTGGCCCACAAACACACTACAATTTCAGTTTTAGAGAGAAGGTGCAATTCCTCTCAAGTCCAATTCTTGAGAGAGGCAATCTGGTTGGCTCTCCATGGGTGAGGTGTATATAGTTCATCCAATCACCAGAAGGGGTGTGACCACCAACTTGAGCGGAAGCCCATGCATGAATTGTGTGTACTGGAAAAGGAACAATGGAGAGCTGAATGGATACCAAGGAGATGTCTGCTCCCACTGCTTGATTAAATATTCAGGTTAAATGACCTTTCTGTCACTGATTAGTCTGCTTGAGTTTGGGACCATTACCCAATTTTCCCAAGGCTGAGCCACTTCTGAGCTCCATTCTGGAGCCAGGCTACTGGGAATGGAAGAAGTAGTGTCCTTAAAACCACTCCTTATCATACAGACTAGTAGGCTTTGGTTTAATCCCCTTTGTTTTACAGATGAGGAAACAGTTTCAGAAAAGAGACCAGACCACTCAAGGTCAGCTCATCCACAACAGGCACTCTGTAAAGTGGGGAGGCTGCTAGAACCACCTAGCTAAATCCGTCATCAACCATAAGCTCACTATGGAAATGCTGACTGGATAAATACTGTACCTCTGTGACAAGACTGGCTCTCAGAGGCCTTTCTACAATAATGCTTAAGGAGGTTTTAATGATCTGCCTACTGAACATTTTTGAAGCATTCATTTTAGAGAAAGCCAGGGTGCTCAGACTATCATTCTGAAGCTAATTTCTCCCTGGACTCTCCTGTCCTGGCAGCAAAAGCGAGCAAACAAGGATGATGAGGATTGTGCCAGCCCTCGATTCTTGCCTTTTTAATCTTGTGTTTCAGAAGGAATATGGGTTTACGTGACTTTTTACACCTGCTTCAAAATGTTGGGACAGGGAGAAATTAAAGGAGAGAACAGAGAGCCTGCCACAACCCAATGCTTCTGCCTGCAAAATATCTTCCTGTAGTTCTTATGTTCTTGACCCCGAGATCAAACTACTGCTGGGAACCAGTGAGGCATGGGATTGAGCTGGGGTTGGAGGTGGGAGCTGGCTGATGTGAAGAAAGGGCATTGTCAGAGCTTCTTTGAGCTTTCTGTGTTCCAGATCATGAGGAAGCTGAAGGATTAGGGAGGAGAAGATGAAAGGCAAGCCAGGGAAACTAGGCAAAGCAAGTAGTTATTAAAATAAGAGGTGAAATTCATGGGAAGTAAATCCAATGTTTTGTCCATGCTCAACTGGATTAGGAACACTAATAAAAGAAAAGAGATTTAATGGGGTGGGGATGATTAAAGTTGTCTAGTGCTCCACCAGGAAATGACTTTATTCAGGAGGAGTGGAGGGCTCCAAGAGGAAATTGAACTTAATCTTATCTCCTTACGGTGTTTTAGTTACTTAACTTCTTAGAACACACCTGTTAAACCAGAAATAGAGGGCTGAGTCTTAGTGTGTTGTTTGCAACATAACTTGAGATATAAATGTCTTAAGTATGTGCTTTAGCTTTATCAAGGATCCAGTTTTTTCCTAAGAATCTGTTGTAATAAGTGAATGTCCCCGCTGGTACTGGTGACTTTGGTTAAAAGTCACATTACAATGAAATGAAAACTTCTTTCCATTTCCTCAGTCCCGGGATTGTTGGCTTCCCAGTACCCAGATGAAGTTTTATCCCCACTATAAACCTCACAACAAATCCTCCCTTTTTGGAGCCCTTAAAGTATTTGATTTGCGCTACTTGTCTTTGTATTTCATCACGTGTACTTGTGTATTGCTGGTGTGCTGTAGTGGGATTTTAATATTCAAACTGGTCTAATCTGAAGAATTTCAGCAGACAATGATAATTGTGCCCTCCTTACATTTAATAAAACATTTTTTTCTCCCCTACCTGCAGAAGGCACATGTAGATTCTACCCAGCTAGAGTCTACATTTCTCAGCCTCTCTTGCAGGTGGGTATGGCTGATGATGTAATATGAACTGACATCCTATGAAAGTGGTCCATAGTTATTTCTAAAAAGGAAATTTCCTGCCTTCTTGTTTCCCGTTATCTCTTTATAACAGGCTAGAATATAGACCGGTCCATATCAGTGGGATAATGTAAGAAAAGGAACTTGAATCCTGTGTTGGTTTTGTACAATAGAGTTGCTGACCTGCTCTGAAGTGCCCATCGGCCTCTTGATGTTAAATGAGAGAGATTTATGTCTGGTTTTAGCCTCTGTACTTTAGCTCTTATTAAAGCAACTTATTCTGTATCTGAACTAATAAAGAAATGAAATGCTTTTCATTTCTTCCCTTTCCTTGCTGATATACAGTTGTTTCCCCATAATCTCCAGTGAGGATGTGAAGTTTTGGTCTTTCCTGCTTCTCAGGAAAGGGGAACTGACTTTTCCTTTATTTGAGCTCTGGGTTGGATGGGTTGTCATTTTTCTCATGGAGAGCAAGAGGAGAAGGTTTGAGGGGGAAGTAGAGGGAAGGAAGTGTTTCTGTGAAAAGAAGGATTTCATCAGTGCTAGAAAGAATGTGGGGGTGTGTAGAAAAGGAGAAGGAGGGAAGTCCAGGGTGGCCCCAAGAGCTAGGACTGAGCCTTGGAAGTTGCTAAGGAGGGAGAGGGGCTGCTGCATATCTAGAGTAGTGAGAATGGAGCTGACAAAAGACCAGCAAGAGGAGCACTATCCAAGCCCAGTGTGGAAACTGAGTCATGACCTGTAAGGGGAGCCCAGGTTCCTGCCAGCACAGCTTGCAATAGGTATCTGGTGATGGCTTCCTTTCATTAACAGTTGGTACCTTGGCCCATCACTGCCGACCCAGAGTGACTTCCATTTATGCTCTAAGACTTTTGTCTGTCCCCACTATGTCCTCTGACCTGAACTCAATACAAGGCCAGTGGTTTCGCAAATTCACCAACATCTGGACTTGGGGGTAATGTTGCCAGATTTAGGGGGTAAAAAGCCAGATGTCCAGTTAAATTTGAATTTTGTGTAAACAGTACATTTTTGATTAAGTATGCCCTATGCAATAATACATGTATTTTACCTGGCACCCCTACTTGGGGAGAGGGGAAGGGTTGCTAGAAAGCTCTTCAGCTAGAGCTGTGGTAATAGTACCCCAAATTATATAAATGTAGATCCATTGCATTAGTCTGTTTGGCTGCGAAACAAAATATCTTAGACTAGGTGGCTTATAAACAATATAAATTTATTTTTCATAGTTCTGGCAGCTGGAAAGTTTAAGATCAAAGTGCCAGCAGATTTGCTGTCTGGTGAGGGCTTTTTTCTGTTCATAGATGGCACCTCATGTTGTATCCTCATATGGTGGAAGGACCAAGGCAATTCTCCTGGGCCTCTTTTAAAGGACATGAATCCTATCATCTCATCTAATCACTTTCCAACAGACCACCTCCTGATATAATCACAGTGATTAGGCTTTAGCATATGAATTTGTAAAGGGAGGGTGAACACAAATATTCAGACCACAGCAACAACCCAATCTAAAGTAAGCTGATTAAATTCCAGCGGCATCCACAGCATGAAGATGAAGTTAGGATCCCAGGGCCTTATCTTCACAACCTAACTGTAAACTTCTTGGGTGGGGATTTGAGGGCAAGCACTCGGTCTGAACATCTGCATGTTCTACTCAGCACAGCACAGGGCACTCAGTGAAGTCCACTTCACTGGTGGGCACTCAGTGAAGACTTTCTCCCAGGTGGAATCCAAATGCCATTTGCTGGACTAGAGGGAGCAAGGGATTGGTACTCAGGAGGTGGGCACTGTCCTGATGTTGTCTTTGACTTGGCGTATGATCTTGAAGGATTTCTCTACCACTCTGGCTTTGGTTCTTTTAGGTATAAAAGAAGGGATTTGGATTAGAATTTACAGTTTTCAATTTGAGAGATAAGAGAGAGAGTCCGAACAGGTAAGACTCCACATCTATGTCATCTACTTGAAACAGATTGCCAGCAGCATCTCCCTCTCTCTCTCTGAATAGTCAATTGACATGACTCTGACCTTGGTTTTCCATCTGTCCCTCCCCACCATTAAGTGAGTTTGGGGAAGTCCATTTTCTTATGGTTCTTCTCCCATGATATTCTTGGGGACCTCCAGGGTTGCTGCCCTATCATGGGATGTCAGCCTGGTTACTGTGACGAGAAAGCTGGTCGGTCTGCCTGCAAGCCCATGTCCCCTGCCACACAGGGTTGGCACAAAGCCACCATTGAAAGCTGGACCATGTGGTTCTCTGCTCATTGCCTCCCCTGCTACCCTTGGGACTTGTCCCAAGTCCGCAGGAAGAACTAATTCCTCCTGATTTGCTCCAAGCCTAGACACACTCCTCTCTTTCCCTGGCTGAAGTCTAAGAAAGGGTGGATTCCATGATCCAGACCAGTGGTCCCTACCACATTTCCCCAAGTCCCAGGTATCCAATCTTAAATAATCCCACCGGGGGTAATGTCTTAGTCTGTTTGAACTGCTATTATAAAAATACGATAGACTGGGTGGTTTAAACAACAGACATTTATTTCTCACAATTTGGCAGTCTGGGAAGTCCAAAATGGTGACATGCTCTTTCCTGGTTCATGGATAACTGTCATCTCAGTGTGTCTTTGTTTGGTAGAAAGGGTGACACAGCTCTTTAGGACCTTTTTTTCCTAAGGGCACCAATCCCATTTATGAGGGTTCCACCTTCATGACCTAATTACCTTCCCAAGACTCTCCCTCCTTATGCCATCACATTACTTAGGATTTAGGATTTCAGCTTTTAGGGGACACAACATTCAGTCCACAATAGTTAGGGAATGAGGAAATTTGACAATCCAGTATGCATTTCTCTCTAGGAAAAGCCATCTTCTTCTGCTTTCAGGTACACTCTGGCTTGGGAGATTAGTTTACATGTCTTCCTGTGGCACATACATGCAAATATAAGAACACCTCACAGCTTCCTCCAGGGACAATGAGTGGGGACTTGTCTTCCACTGACACAACTGAAAGACCTCTGAGCTTCCCCAAATAAAGGGAGGAAGGGCTCTAAGAGCAATGTCAACCTCTGCTTCTAGAAACCAAAAGTAAAAATCACCTCCCTTCCAAGTAACAACTCAATCACTGAAATATAAGAAACAAACAAACAAACTTCTTCCTCAAAAAGTATTCTACTGTGTATCTAATAACCTTCTATTAGGATTCCTTGGAACAAAGTTTTTAAAAAGTTAAAAAAACAACAACAGTAGAGGCTTACAGTCTAGGAGAGGAAGAAAGTAATATGAAAACAGCTGGAGGGCACAGGACAGAGTTTCATGGTACAGTATCAGAAGCCAGCCCTGGGTGATGAGAGGAATGGGAGATTGGCTTTAGGAGCTGAGAGGAGGAATTTCAGCCAGGCCTTGAAGGATGATTCTGCTTTGAAAAAACACAAGAGAGAACCTTTAAGTTCAAAGTACTAACTTATGATAACTAGGAGGTATGGATAAGTATGTTGTGTTTGTGGGAAGGTGAGGAGACGCAGAGAACAACACCAAGTGTCCTCAATCTGTTTCACTAACTGGGGTAGAAGGAGGCTTCATCTCCCGTGGCAACTCTGATCAAACAGAAATGACTGCCTGGAGTGCTATGCTGAGAATGGTGCTGTCATTGATTAATGATGTCTGCTGTGTGTGCACAAGGGAAAAGAATATTCCAGAAGTGACTGGAATATTTCAAGAATATTCCAATTTTGCCCTAGAAACTGGTACATGTTCCAAAGAACCTCCAGAGTGGAAAGACTTTCTTCCTTTTTCTTCTTTTGAATTAAAGACAAGAAATGCTGAGAGCGAAGTCTATGACTTTGAAAGCTACATTATCACATCTCTGCCAAGCACAGAAAGCTAACTTCTCTGTGTTGCTTTTTAAACTGGTCTGAGAAGTCAAGTTTCTTGTCTCTGCTGGCTGGTTGTAGGAGGGAGCAGCCTTTCATCTGGGTACAAATAACAATGTTGATTCAAGAGAAGACTTTGAAGACACTGAAGAGGGGAAGAGAGCAGGGGGAAATTCTGGCCATGGACACTTGCTAATACTCATGTGAGTGTGTTATTACATAACTTGTGCCACTGGTGTTACTCATGTTCCCAAACCTTATCTGTCTTATCAAGGTTGTAAGTCCTTTGCGATCAGAGACTGCTATCTATATCTTAGGAAGTTGGAGAGGCAGGAACTGGGTCTGTGTTGTCTCTTTTTAGCTCTTTGCAAATAGTGGACATTGTATCCTTCAGAGTGATAGATGCGTATAAGATGACTCTTGAATTGCTTTGAGAGTCCTGCTGATGACTTGTTTGCTTTAATAGAAAAATAGAAAGAGGAGAGAAAGGGAAAGATTATGAAATTAACATGTAGTCTTTGAGTCAGAGCAATTGGCAGAGTGTGACAATGTGCCATTCACCCCCCTTCCCTTTTTTGGGCTTTTTCGTAGGGTAGGAACCTCCTCTTAATTCACAGGATCCTCCCTTGAGGGTGGAGGAGGATTGTGTGGGGACAAAGGAGAGGTTGACTGCATGGGGCACCTTCATAAATATTTTTCCTGGAGCCTGATGAATGGCATTTTTTCTGTTCACAATGAACTTGTCTAATTAGTACTTTCAAAGGCTAGATTTCTGGAAAATTGGAGCCTGGAGGGGTGATTTTTCAGGAAATAGGCACTGATCTTTGATTTATTTTAAAAAGTGCACATAGGAAGGAAGATTGCACCAGTCACTGCAGCAAGAAAGTAACCTGGCACTCAGGGTCAGAAGTGGTGGAGGTGAGTCCACACCATGGCATGAATGATGAAGTGATGTGGTAAAATTGTGAAAAGAACTGTGTAGTGCTGAGGGCCACACTGCATCACAGGGAACAAATCAATTAGACATATAGAGTATGAAGCAGAAGGCCAGGTTAGTGCAAGTGCAAATGCTTTATAAAATTAGAAAATAGTTTGAAAGTACAGAACACCTTGAAATTAGATGGGATGTGATGCCTATAGAATATTTATAAATATCATTATGTGAATCTTTGCTATCATAGTTTCTTAAATGATCAATATTTAAATCTTTGGTGAATGAGCAGTATAGCAAATAAGGCTATTTGTATGTATAGTAAGTAAAACTCTCTTTACTTTCAGAGTTGGCAGTATAGCTGTTTTCCCAGAAGTGTTGAGAGGGAAGCAGAGGGCTTAGG
Organism: Loris lydekkerianus; assembly: GCA_963574355.1. NCBI lineage: Eukaryota > Metazoa > Chordata > Mammalia > Primates > Lorisidae > Loris > Loris lydekkerianus. Next base: position 15,915 of record CAUYPK010010935.1, read on the forward strand.
CAGATCATCCAGACTTGGGAATTTAGAGTTTAAGGGGAACACTGGGGCGTGAGCTTATCTCACCCCCTTTGGGTTATAGATGGGAGCAAGGAGACCCAAATGGCTAAATGGCTTTAGTTAGTGGCTAGACAGTGTGTTGCTGATTCTAGGTCTGGGCACAGTCCCACCCAATCTTCCTGACCTCCTGCTGGACAGGAGCTCTGCTGGCTTTTGTTCCTTTGAATTCTAGTGGCCCTTGCCACTGGTCTGCTCTGCAATGACTAAAATCACAGACATGGGCTGTCATCAGGAAGAGTGATGAGCAATGTGGGGTGTATTAGTGTTAGTGGCAGTGCAGAGGTTAAATGTGTGACCTCTGTGTAGATCACTTAACCTGTTTGTGCCTCACCTTTCCCTTCCTCATCTGTAAAATGATACTAATAATAGTATCCACCTTAATGAGTTCTTGTAAGGGTCAAAAAGAGTTAAAACACACACACACATTTTATAGCTCTTAGAGGAGTGTCTAGTACAAAGGAAGCACATATAGGACTTTTGGTAATACCCGTGTGATTGTGGTGTTATGTTACGCATGGTACCAGCCTTGTGTTGCTTCATGTCCCCACGCTTTATCTCCTTTATCAAGGTGGTAAGTTCCTTGAGGTCAGGGACTGTGCTTCTCCTTATCTCGGGGAGGTGGAGATACAGGAACTGCCTTAGGTATTATCAGATTAGTTACAATATGTCTTGTAGCTATGATTATTACAGGATGGCAGTTCTACTACAAACTGTAGCTGGTTTCTTGTCTCCAATGTCCACATGAACCAGATTATTATAACTACCCTGGTAGCACATGCAGTTGGTGCTCCATGCCTCATCCTCTCAGCCTGGCAACTGGGTTTCAACTGGTAAAGGGTTCCCGCCTCAAGTGTCTGCTGAGTTTCCCAGCTTTTCTTCTTCAGGGTTTTCTCCTAAGCTGTGGAAGTCTGCTCAGTCTGGAAATACTGGAGAACAAATGCTTCCTCTACCAGGGAGGGAGACCCTCCTGCCTTTCAAAGACTCAGCTCTGAGGCGCATTTTGCACCAACATCTCAAACTGTGTGTAGGATTCTCCTGGGAATCTCATTCAAATGCAAATCATGGTTTCTAGAGGTCTGGGCAATGAACTAGATGCTACTCCCAAGATCCACACTTCCAGTAGGGAGATTGTATAGGGTTTTCTTTGAGAGTCCCTTAGGGGTTTGAGCTGGAGTTGCCCACAGTGGGTCCCAGCTCAATAATTGGACTTCCTCTTAATTGGCCTTCCCTCCTTCTTGTCTCATCGCCTCTCTCTGGCTTTCTGGGATCACATTACCAATAAATCATCAGCCTCCACCAAAGTCCTTGCTCAGAGTTGGCTTTCAGAAGCATCCAGATTAAGACCCTCCCCCCCCCTTTACATAATATATACAAGCTCATTGGTTCAGGTCATACAACTCTTGAGAAAACTAGGGCTTCAGTCTGAGTCTGAGCACCGCGATCTGTGTCCTGTACCTCACTGCCTCTCCTTGTAGTCTGTGACTGCTGAGTTTTGAGTCCAGTTGCAGAGCTCAAAATGACAATGGCTTAACCTAACAGAAATTCAGTTTTTCTCATGAAGGAGAAATCTTTAGGTGTTGGGTTGGTGATGTTGATTTGTTGGCTCAGGGATTCCAGGATGAGAGCTGTGAGCCTCTAGATACTTCCTGCATGGTTGCAAAACGGCTTCCACATCTCCAGTAACCATGCTTGCCCTTCAGGAAGGGTCAAAAGGATGCATGCCAGCGGACAATGTCTTCTTTTTAGGAACATTACTTGAAACCCAACCTCACAATTTCCATACATGTTTCAAAGCCTAGAACTTTCTTTCATGTGGCCGCTGCCATCTACAAAAATCTTTGGAGAAAGATAATTCTTCTGAATAACTGTTATGTAGCTGCTTTAACACAATTACTCCCAGATAGTTACTCCCCTAGGAGATTAATTGAGCAGTTTAAAGAGTTTTTTTTTTTTTTTTTGGAGACATTGTCTCAAGCTGTTGCCCCAGGTAGAGTGCTGTAGTGTTGTAGCTCACAGCAACCTCAAACTCTTGGGCTCAAGCGATTTTCTTGCCTCAGCCTTCCAAAAAGCTGGGGCTACAGGTGCCTGCCACAATGCCTGGCTATCTTTTTGTTGCAGCTGTCCTTGTTTTAGCTGGCCTGGGGTGGGTTCAAACCCAAGAGCCTTGGTGTATGTGGCTGGTGCCCTAACCAATGAGCTAAAGGCACTGCCACTTTTTTTTTTTTTTTTTTTGAGCCAGTGTCTCACTCTGTTGCCCCAGGCTAGAGTACCATGGTGTTATAGCTCATAGCAACCTCAGATTCCTGGGCTCAAGTGACCCTGCTACCTTAGCCTCCCAAGTAGCTAGGACTGCAGGTGCCTGCCCCTGTAGTATTTTTTTTTTTTTTTTTTTTTTTGTCCCTATGATACCCATCTTGTTTTTCTATTTTTAGTAGAAATAGGATCTTGCTCTTGCTCAGGCTAATCTTGAACTCCTGAGTTCAAGTGATCCACCCGCCTTGGCCTCCCAAAGTGCTAGGATTACAGGCATCAGCTATTGCACTCAGCCATTTTTGGGCGGGGGTATGTGATTTTTCTAAACCTGTCTTTGGCTAAGGTGTGGAGTGGGGTGGAAGTGATGGCATTATATTCCTGTTGCAGACATCTCACTTGTTGATACCATGAAAGGTGAGATCTGGCTCAGAGGATTTGTTTTTAGAATAGGACACATGGTAGGGCTTTAACCACAGGCTGGGCTGGCTTTCTCCCACTGTATAATCCATGAGCTCATATGTACATGTAAAGGGGGGTATCTTATTGTAGGTGCTCCTGAAAGCCAAGTCTGAGCCAATGTTGGTGGAGGCAGGTGATTATACAGTGGATTATACAGCTTTTGGAGTCTTTTGCTCACAGTAGGTACATGAATATTTGTTAAATTGAATTAGTTACTCAAAGAATGATAACAATTTAAATAGAGAAAGGTTTTTGAAGACATTTTCCCTCTAGGCTTTGAGATGAGGCAGCTTGCTCTACCACTTAACTTCACTGGGCTAATTTAGGCAAATGAAGTCATCTCTGTCCTCAGTTTCCACACCTGTGAAATGGTGTTAATAATATGTGCCAGGCACTATTCTAAGAATTATTGATGCATTAACTAGTTTCTTATCATTGAGCTATACAAAGTGTTAATGAAGGATTAAAGAAATTATAGATATGCCATGTATGGAATTAATACATTGCAAATGTATCTGGCACATGGCAAGCACTTATATGCATTAACAGTTGTTATTATAATCAGTGCTCAATTTTTGCCCAACATTACTTGGTTTGAGGTGTGTTTCAGCTTCTATTTTCTTCTTCTTTTGAAATTTGGGGCAGTATTTGTCCATCTTCCAGGCTTCCAGTACTTGTGCTGATCTCTATGTTCCAACTGCCCACATTTATTTCTCAGGGCTACTTCTTGAAATTGCCCTCTCATTCTGTTCTTCCTCTGGAAGTATTTCCTTCTCTTGATATTAGTGACAAAAAGGTGTGGCTATTCTAGTCTTTCCAAATACCCTTTAAATTTCGAAGTTTATCTACATAACCTTAATGATAGTTTTTCTTTTATTTCTTACCATGACCCCCCCCCAAATCTATAAGTGGTAAGAGTTGGGTAAAAGGAGGTCATTGTTATATTATAGTACATTGCATTTATACATTACTTTAGAGTTCACAAAGATCTTTTACCTACACTTTTTCACATAATCCTCCCAGCAACCTCAGGTGGTTCTCAGTAGAATCCTTGTGCTAGAATTAGCCAGTAAGTTTCAAAGCCACTTTTAGAGAGTAGGCCAACTGCCTTAGACAGTTGTTTGGTGGATTCTCAGTTTAGTCCCTGCAGCAAGCTAGGAAATTTCCCACCATGATAGGGAAGGTAAACTGTGTCCTGAACAAGGAGCTTCCTAAGAGAAGGAACGCTGTCTCTCATGGAGTATTCCAAGATCTCAGATTGATAAATGATAGTTCATCCTATAGGATTGCAAACTAATGCAGCTGTTTTGGAAGGAAGTATGGAGAATCATCAAACAGCTAAAAGTAGACCTTCCATTTGATCTCACAATCCCCTTACTAGTTAGCTATCCAGAAGGAAAAAAAATCATTTTGGCATAAGGACATTTGCACTCAAACATTTATAGCAGTTCAATTCATGATTGCCAAGATGTGGAAACAACTCAAGTTCCCATCAACCCACAAATGGTTAAATAAACTGTGGTATATGTATGCCATGGAATACTATTGAGCCATAAAGAAAGAAGGAAACGTTGCATCTTTGGAAAGATTTGGAGAACATCCTCCTAAGTAAAGTTATACAAGAATGAAAAAACAAGTATCCAATGTACTCAATAATAGTATGAAACTTACTAGATTAACAACTACATTCCCACACAAGAGAAAAACACAGTTAAATTCAAGAAGGGGGAGGGGGTTGGTAAGCTCTCATCTAATGGGTACAATGTAAAGGTATATGGCACACCTCCTGGGTGAAGGGCTTAACTACAACTTGGAGCTTACTTAAAAAATGCAAATAATGTGACCTAATCATATGTACCCTTATATTAATCTAAACAAAAATTTTTTTAAAAGGGAAGGAAAAAATGCTTGTTCAACAAGTCAGTGAAGAATAAACGGTGAGAAAGAACTCTAACACTTCATTTTTTTAATAACCACAACCAAAATTATTCAAATTTTAAAAGTTCAAACTTGGGTAGTTCTCAGTGAGTTGGACATTGTACTCATAAGAATCAACTATAGACTTGGGAATTCTCAAGTCACTTGCTTTGGGGGATTGAGGGATTTGTGGGAAGAGACAGTGTTAGGTAAGAGAAATTCTTGGATGATGTCTTTGAAAATCTGGATGCACTTTCTAAATTGTACCTACAAAAGATTTACCAAGAAAAAGTTCCTGCCTATGAGACATTGGGTGGGAGTCAATATAGGAAATCAATGAAGCCACCAAGCTAGGAATCTCCACACACTTGTATTTGAAGGCAGATGGCAGACCTCCTGTTTGCCCAGCTTTGGGCTTGTTTCATTGTGTATAATTTCACAACTGAACCTCCTAATGGTTCTTAATTTGGGGAACTAGGGGGAAATAAGGTTCTAGAAAAACTTTTGAGACTCTAATGACAGTTATCCATTCCTTCTAGAAAAATGTACACATATGACAACTCTGCTCTCCCCAAGTCAGAGGACCCAGTTAAATATCTCTTGTTTCTCACCACAGTTCCCAGAAAAACAGATGGGTTGTCTGTGTTCATAAATATTTGTAACATGCCTCATTGTTCCCAACTTTGTCCTCTCTTTGAGAACAATGATTACTCCACTGTCTAAATCACTCTTTGTGCTCTCTTGGGCTGTCTTCAGTTCAGTACTTTGGCAGTGAACTCCCACAACTGCTGGAGAACAGAGGGAGTACCCTCTCTCCAGTTGCTCCATTATCTAGGGAACACCTCTTGATTACCTGCTTTCCATAGAACTGAACATATTCTGAAGCTATGGCTATGTCCCTGAAGCCATAAAAAAAAAATGCTGAGGTTAATGCTGGGAGAGTTTTCTGAAAAGATTTAGATTAAAGTCAGCGTGATATTTTGGGAAAGGATGGGGTCGGAAAGGAGGGCAAAAAAAGGTGAATTACAGGCATACCTCATTTTATTGCACTTTGAATTTTTGTTTTATTGCCCTTTACAGATATTATGCACGTGTGTGTGTATGTGTGTGTTTATTTTCAAACTGGAGGTCTGCAGGGCAACCCTCAGTCAAACATGTCTGTCAGCTCCATTTTTTCCAATGGCATGTGCTTGTTTCCCTGTGTAACATTTTGGTAATTCTTGCAACATTTCCAACTTTTTCATTGTTATTATATCTCTTAGGGTGATCTTTAATCAGTGATCTTTGGTATTATTATTGTAATTATTTTGAGTTGCCATGAATTGCACTCATACTTAACCATAAATGTTGTTTGAGTTTGGACTGCCCTATTGACCAGCTGTTTCCTCATCTGTCTTCCTCTCCTTGGGCCTCCCTATTCCTTGAAAATTAAAATTAGACCAACTAGTAATTCTGCAATATCCTCTAAGTATTCAAATGAAAGGAAGAATCACATGACTCTTGCTTTAAATCAAAAGCTAGAATTGGTTAAGTTTAGTGAGGGAGGCATGTGAAAAGGCTAGACAGGCCAAAATATAGGTCTTTTGCAGCAAAGAGTTAGCCAAGTTGTGAATGCAAAAGAAAAGTTCTTGAAAAAAATTAAAAGTGCTATTCCAGTGAACACACAAATGATATGAAAGTGAAACAGCCTTATTGCTTATATGAAGAAAATTTTAGTGGTATGAATAGATCAAACCAGCCACAACATCCTCTTAAACCGAAGCCTAATCCAGAGCAAGACCTTAACTCTCTTCAACTCTGTGAAGGCTGAGAAAGGTAAGGAAGCTGGCAGAAGGAAAATCTGAATGTAGCACATATTGGTTCACTCTGTTTAAGGAAAGAAGGCATCTCCACAACATGAAAGTGCAAGGTGAAGCATCAAATGCTGGTGGAGAAGCTGCAGCAAGTTACCCAGAAGACCTAGCTGAGGTAAAGGATGACGGTCACTGTGTTAAACAACAGATTTTCAATGAAGAAGAAATAGCCTTCTATTGGCTACGTCATCTAGGACTTTCTTAATAGAGAGAAGTCAATGCCTGGCTTTAGAGCTTCAAAGGACAGGCTGACTCTATTATTAAGGCCTAATGCAATTGGTTAAGATGAAGCCAATACTTATTTCTTATGACTAAAATCCTAGGACCTTTAAGAATTATGATAAATCTACTCTGCCTCCACTCTATAAATGGAGGCAGCAACAAAAGATGGATGACAGCATGTATGTTTACAGCACAGTAAGATTCTTTTCAAAATATTACTGCTTATTAACAATGCACCTGATCGCCCAAGAGCTCTGATGGAGATGTACAAAGAGATGAATGTTGCTTTCATACCTGATAACACAACATCCATTGTGCAGCCTATGGATCAAGGAGACATTTAAACTTTCAAGTCTTACTATTTAAGAAACATATTTCATAAGGCTAAAATTGCTAAAGACAGTGATTCCTTTGATGGATCTGGGCAAAGAAAATTGTAAACCTTCTAGAAAAGACTTCCCTTTCTGGATGCTACTAAGAACATTGGTGATTCATGGAAGGACATCAAAATATCAACATGAACAAGAGTTTGGAAGAAGTTCATTCCATTCTTTACAATGACTTCGAGGGGCTTAAGATTTTACTGCAGAAGGTAACTGCAGATGTAGTGAAAATAAAGAGAACTAGAATTAGAAGTGGAGACTGAAGATATGTCTCCAGAAGAGACAATTTCTGAAGAAATTGCTACAATCTCATGATAAGACTTGAACAGATGAAAAATTGCTTCTTATGGATGAGCAAAGAAAGTGGTTTGTTGAGATGAAATTTATTCCTGGCGAAGATGTTATGAATACTGTTGAAATGACAACAAAGGATTTAGAATATTCCATAAACTTAGTTGATAAAGCAGTGACAGGATTTGACTCCCATTAGAAGTTCTGCCATAGTAAAATGCTATAAAATAGCATCACATGCTACAAAGAAATCTTTCCTGAAGGGAAGAGCAGTAAACCTCTTTTTTTTTTTTTTATATTAAGAAATCACCACAGCTATCCCCACCTTTAGCTGTGTGATCAAACACCACCTTGATCAGTCAGCAGTCATCAACATCAAGGCAAGATTGCCAGCTAACAGATTACGACTTTCTCAAGGCTCAGGCGATTGTTAGCATTTCATAGTAATAAAGTATTTTAAATTAAGGTATGCACATTTTTAAAGACCTAATGCTACTGCATACTTTATAGACAATAGTATACTTTAAACATAACTTTTACATGTTCTGGGAAACCAAAAAATATGTGTGACTTGCTTTATTGTGAGATATATATATATATATATATATATATGTGTATATATATATATATATGTGTGTGTATATATATATATATATTTTTTTTTTTTTTTTTATCACAGTGGACTAGAATTAAATCTGCAGCATCTCCAGAGAATGCTTGTGTGTAATGATTGATGGCTAAGGATGTCACCATATTTTCTCTCACATTTCCCTTGCAAGAGATGATTCATCAAAGGTACTTGACTTACATCAAACTGTTCCCTCTCCTAACCTTCGTTTTAATTCGGCTACAGTGATCTATCAGGTTATTTTCCTCATATTGTTTACCAAATTTGTGTATTTTTGGCCAATATAGACATGGCATGAAGAATACTCTGATTATTTGCCTTCTGGTCAGTCTGTTATAAGTTTCCCCAGATGGGCTTTTTCTATCCTGGGTCATTGATAGGCTGCCTATGCCACAGGCTTAGTGATCAAATTTCCTGTAGCTGAAAAGAAAGAAAGAAAATAAAGGAAGGAAGGAAAGAGAGAGAGGGAAAGAAGGAAACGATTGGGGGTTCCTCAGAGACACTTTTTTTGTTGTTGTTTACCTTTATAAAAGTAACACAAAAACATATAGGACGCATCAAGAAATGCACTCACATGTGCAACAAAAGTTTATTTCTAGTTAAAATAATCATGTGTGGTTCTAGAATGTTCATTTAAGCAATACTTACTAGGGTCACCTTCATTTAGCAAGGACCTGTGTTTAGTTTAGTTTGAGGAAACAAACTGTTGAAATTTTTACTGTTAACTTTCATGTCATTTCTCTATGAAGGACATGTGGAGAAACCCACTGATCTTCCAGACAATTGAGGATCCAGATCCCTTTTGATTTACATACAACTTCTATACTTAAACTGCATTCTTGTGTTGGAGGATCTGTGTAGAATCCATACCTTCAACTCTGCATTTTGGGAGAATTTTCCTTTCTCCAGCATGTTTTTGGATCACTTGCTTGAGTCAAAGGTAGCTATTAGTCAGCCATTTTGAATTTTACTTTGCTATCACACTGTAGCAGAAATACCACACTTGCAGTTCTTTTCACTAATGTCACCTCAATATTCAAAATGCTCTCTAAAGTTTATTGAGATGCCCAGGGTCAGAAACATGAGCTTGAGTTTTTGTAAGGCTTGACCTGTTGACCTGGGAGAGCAGCTGGTGTAAGTGCCTGCAGCTGCCCTCAGCTTGTGCTGTGGGGCCTTTCACCCGGAGGAGCTCCCTCTGCAGACTTCTCTCAAGGAGGGCTGTTACTGAATGGATTTCTCTCTGAAGGCCCTACCAGGCCCAGCAGAGAAAACAATGATAAGGAGAAGGAAAACAGAGCGCTGAAGGATTACTTCACAAGAACAACACTAACAACAACAATGAGGAAATCTGCTTTGAAGTGAAGTGAACCCCTGAACTTTATTAGTTGTTCTACCACAATTGGAGGGAAAGGCAGAGGCACTCAGCTCCCTGGTCACAAGACAAACCCTTCTGGTTTATGGAGAAGCCACTTCCCTGAAGGTGTACTGCAGCGGATGAGAGGTCAGTGCTTTTGGGCAGGGCCCACTGTGGGCCTTATTTAGGGATTACCCAGTGAGTGACAGTCATCCAGCAACTCAGGATCCTGCCTGCCTCCACCCTCTTGAGTTCTAGTCAAATGTCCACTAAAGCACTTTTTGCTAATCCTGTGATGCTGAGTTAATCTGCTTCCTTTGGCTAGAGAAGTCCTCAAAGATAAGGACCTCTTCCTATTTGTCTCTGAGTCCCCAGGGCCCAGCCTGATGTAGGACTCAATAAATACAACCTAAACGCCGCCATGTGTCTTGCACTGACTGCCATCCCAGGCCTCTGAGCAGTGTTGCTCTTTCTCCATCCTTCTCTGCCTCCCATGCTCTGCGAGTACTCAGCGGGCTGGAAACCATTTCTTGATATTCTTGTGTCTCACAGAACCTAGAGCAGGGCCTAGGACTGGGGAGGCCATCGTTAGTGATGCAGAGATGAATAGGATGACAGCCCTGCTTCTTCCAATCCATCGTACTGGCATGTGAAGAGTGTCCCTGCACTGTGCTGGGCTTTATAAAATCACTCTTACTATTTTTTTTTTTTTTTTGAGACAGAGTCTCACTATGTCACCCTTGGTAGAGTGCTGTGGTGTCACAGCTCACAGCAACCTCAAACTCTTGGGCTTAAGTGATTCTTTTGCCTCAGCCTCCCAAGTACCTGGGAAAACAGGCACCCGCCACAACGCCTGGCTATTGTTTTTGTTGTTGTTGTCTTTGTTGTTTAGCAGGCCTGGGCCAGGTTTAAACCCACCAGCCCTGGTGCATGTGATTGGTGCCCAAACCACTGAGATACGGGTGCTGATCCCACCCTTACTACTTTTAAAGATTCTATAAGAAGTTGGGATTCAGGCAGCCATTATAGATATCCCTGATGGGATGAGCTGAAAAAATAGTTAAGGGTTAGAAGGTATGGGTTCTAGTTCTTTATCAGTGTGGCTTGGGTAAGGCATAGAATGTGATGACAATAATACCCATGGTATCTACTTCAGAGGGTTTTTTTTTTTTTTTTTTTAATACTTTAATGACTTTTAAAGAAATGTAAAAGTAATACATAACCAAGGGTGGCCATGTGCAATTTAAAATAGTGTGTAATATAAAATTGCATACGAACTTTTGGATACCCTGCATAATGTGGGGTTTTTTATTAAAAATCTTGTGCTGAAGCCTTGTCTTCTACTCCTTGGATTCCCCATTAAGTTGGAAAACAAGACTGCGGCCCTGACTGAGTCCTTCTGGGATAAGACTTTCCACCTGTATATGCTCTCCATCCAGGCCTGCTGTTCAAACTGGTTCTTGACATCTCAACTTTCCCAGTTGTAACTTAAAGAAAGTTCTTTCCCTTATAGCCTCACTGTCAGGAAGCATGGCCTTTGCCTAGAATTCGGGAAGGAGCTTCAGAGTGATGGTAGGGAGCAGTGTCTCTGTGCTCTCTCAGTATTCCCTGGCTTATGATGTGACATCCCAAAGACCCTGGGTGTGTGTTTGTTTATTCTTGGTTTCTAGGCTTTGGTGGGGGTTATTATCTCATTGTTTCCTGTTGGCTTCCCTTGGCCTGACATCAATTCTGCCCGATGCCCACACCTTCTAGGTCTCTGTTTTGACACACAGTATGTGGCCAGGAACCCTATAATGTCCTGAAAATGTTTGCTTAACCTGACAGGGCCATCCTCCTCTTTTTTAGTGGAATAGGGCCTGCCAAACACAAAGCTTGGGGCCTTTGGACTTTCTCAGCAGTGTGAAATTGGGATTTTGGATGTCAGTCTTGCTGTGGCTTCCTTCCTGACTTTCTTGAGCATCTGTGCTCTCTGGCTAACAGCTAAGGGCCAGCTGGTTGCCTGCTTTCACAGTAGTTGTCTGTGGAAATTTGAAGTCAGCTATGAAGTGTGGTTCTTGTAATGAATAGAGTCCAGAAACCCAGCTTTGCAGCTACTGGAACTGTGGTGAACTGCTGTGGGTGCATTGGACAGGGATGCAGGAGAATCTTGAATTCAGCATGACGAGGAGTCTGTTTAGGATCTTAATCTACATTTCCTGTCCTGCAAGGCCAAGCACAGAAGGCAGAGAAAACAGCCTATGTTCATCCTTGAACGCCAAACAAGCCTTTCCCACAGTTGTCTTTGGACAATATCCAAAGAACTGACTGTTAAACTGGATAGCTGAGAAGATGCTCCCTAACTTTTGGGGGTCACAGGCCCCCTTTGGGAAATGGGTGAGTGTTATGGGTCTGTTTCCTAGGAAAAATACTTTGCACTTGAGTCTTATTTTCATCTCGAGGAGGCCCACTGGACTGGTCTCTAGGACCATCATGGTTTACACATACAATGGATCACATGGGTAATTTCCCAGCCTTCGACACAGCATCTGCTCTCCTGTGGGCTGTGTCTGTGCACTTTGAACAGTCTTGGTTCAATCCCAAAGCAAAACACTTGTCAGATACAGGAAGCACCCGGTCACTGCACACTGAGGAAAACTTAATATGGCTATAAACATTATATATGGGTTTACCACTGTTATTTAATTAAGTCTCAGGTTACTGTGTACCAGGAGAGCTTTGCTGTGCAGCTGGGTGACAGATGGACAGGCCAGGAACAGGAACGGACGTACTGGAGTTCAGTGTGTCTGAAAAAGTGCCAGCTTTGAAATCAGACAGACCAGGGCTTAACTCTTGGCTCTGTTCATTGAGTGGCCTCATTGAGGGGCCTGACCTCTCAGGAACCTTACTTTCCTCATCTGCAGAATGGGACTAATGCAGCATGAACTCCAGCAAGGTGAAGATTCATTACAGAATGTGTGCACAGTACTTTTCCTGGAGAGCACCAGTGTTTATGTCAGAATGCTCAGCTCAATGTAGGGTCTGTGGCTCCTGGGATGTGTGCTATCCTGGCCCTGGCATCCGTCCTCCTGCCTGTGCTTCACAGGGGTTTGTTCTGCCTTATTGGAGTTTCCTAGTTTTTTATTTAAGGTTTGGCAATCCTGAGAAGATGCTGATCTCTCCATACAGAGACGGTTGTGTGGATTTGCTGGGGGCATACAGGTTGGTAGATAACAAGCTGTGGGTGTATGAATCCATTCCCTATTTCTTTCTTGGAGGTTGCTGTGATCAAGCCTCCCTGTACAAGGGAAGTAGCTGGCTGTGCAGGAAAGTTGGGTATGACAAGAACTGGTGAAACCAACAGAGTTGTGCAAGGATTAAGCCCTGGCTTTCCCATTTTCATGTGTTCATCAACTGAGCTCAGGGTATAAAGACACAGTTCAGGGCTTGGTGCCTGAAGCACAGTGGTTACAGCGTTGGCTACATGCCCCGAGGCTGGCAGGTTCAAACCCAGCCCTGGCCAGTTAAGCAACAATGACACCTGCAACAAAAAATAGCCAGGCATTGTGGCAGGTGCCTGTAGCCCCAGCTACTTGGGAAGCTGAGGCAAGAAAATCGCTTAAGCCCAAGAGCTTGAGAGTGCTGTGAGCTGTGATGCCATAGCACTCTATTGAGGACGACATAGAGGAGACTCTATCTCAAATAAATAAATAAATGAAAATAAAAGACATAGTTCAGGAAGTTCCATTGTGAAGTACTTCCTCTTTTTCTGTGGATTCAGATTCAAAAGTTTGAGGAAACTCAGAGGAGAAAATTAAATTTATGAAATAGATACATTAAAGGGTTTTGATGATCTATTTATCTATCTACCTGCTATATATAATAATATAGGGCCTCTGTATCCAGAAGGATGTTTAATTATACATAAGCAAACATCTCTCCTTATCAGAGAGAAAAATCATTCTTCATTTCCCCAAGATTTGAAGCTCCTTAGTCTCTTGTCCATCCATCCATCCATCCATCTGCATCCATCTACTATAGTCAATGTACTGTGAGGACCAAAAGTTGTAAGCCCTATGTCTTTTATATGGAACCAGGTTAGTATAGTGCTAAGTCCTTAGATTTTGGAGTCCAACAGTCTTGGGTTAGTCTGTTCTTTATAGCCCTGCTCTTCATTCACTAACTGAGGAAACGTCAGTAGATTATTTACCTATTGAAGCACCAGTTTCTTAACCAAAAAAGGAGGATAAGAATAACCTCTTGTGACACGTGTTTTGGATATGTATTTAACCTTCATAAAAGTAACTGGAACAATGTATGACTATACTAAATACTCCCTAAATAAATGTAATTGCATAATTGGCTCAGCAGCAAAGATAAAGCACCTTTGAAATGTTTCAATATTATTTAACTGGAAAAAATTCAATGTACTTGCAAGTTTCAGGCATATACTGTGTGAATGCCTGTGCACATTCCTGCTTTGTGAGTGTGTGTGTGTGTGTGTGTGTGTTCATGTGTAAATCAAAGAATGCACACATAATCGATGGGAAAAATTTGCCCTATGTGGTTTTAGGTGACAAATTCTCTAATTTGAGTTCCTTAGATTTTTTCCCAACACCAATTTTATAACATACAAAGCTTTTGGAATAGATATTTCAGTCTTTTTTTTTTTTTTTTTTTTTTTTGAGAAAGATTTTAACTATTTAAATTTTTGATGAGTACAGTGGTGTCACAGTTCACAGCAACCTCAAACTCTTGGGCGTAAGTGATTCTTGCCTCAGCCTCCCAAGTAGCTGGGACTACAGGCACCTGTCATATCACCTGGCTATTTTTTGGTTGCAGTTGTCATTATCGTTTAGCAGGCCCAGGCCGGGCTCGAACCTGCCAGCCTTGGTGTATGTGGCCAGCACTCTACTCACTGAGCTAAGGGTGCTGAGCCCAGTCGTGTGTTTTGTATGGTCTTTGCTATTAGTAGTTCCTTAATGTTATCTTGGTTGATACCATTTTGTTGGTAGAGAATCTTATCTTTTGTGCCTGGAATATGGATAATACTGGCTACTGATAATTTATGCACTTAGTGATTAGCTGAGTATTTCTTCTCAATATCCTTATTCCTAACATGGTATTATTCAGACTCCCCAGATTCATCTTATAAAAGCATTTAAAATAACCTCAGTAATCAGGGAAATGAGAAAAAGAAGACTTGAATTTTAGAAATGGGGAAAATTTTAATGTCTTGATAAAGGAGAATTTGGAAGAGGATCTGTCTTTAGTTGGAAACTGTTTTGTCCTGGCATAATTGTTGCTGGAGGGAAGATGCCAACTTTTATACCAGATATTTCCCATTTATTCTTACCAGGTTGGTTCTGACACATAATGTATCTCATGTGTCTTTGTAGCAAATCCTAAAGGCATATCTCGAAGATTATTTAATAACATTTGGAAGCACAGACAAGAGAGATGATGAAGGAAATAAAGCAAACCAAGTGGACTGAACAAGTCTGGGACATGACATCCCAGACCTTGACTAGGAGCTGGATAATGGTACTGTCAGCCAACTGCCGGGAAAAGGATTAGGAAAAATAAGCTAGGAAACAGACCACCCAGACTGAGCTGTTCATTCTTGCTTTACAATTTAAAGCGTAAAGGAAATCCAAATTAATTTCTCATGAGAGCATCAACTCCTTTGTGTGAGGGAACAAACAGTGGGTCAGAAGTGTCATATACAATCCAACAGCAGTGACTTGATTCTGCACCGATTTGCAGCTTGGGAATGCAACTTCCCTGGCTCCACAGCATGTTGATGAGGGGCAGAGCTGAAGACCAGGGAGCCTGGGGGTGTCTTCTATTGAAATCTGTCTTTTAGGCCTCACTGATCAAAGTAGCCTGGCCGTGTCCACTTAAGTCATGGACGAGGTGGGAAAGGGCCAGAGTTCAGGCTGAGGGAACTATAGCTGCATCTGGAGGGTTTTGTTGACAAGTTAAGGAATAGCAGTTCCTGGTATTTAAGGTGTAGGAAAAGCTAAAGAGGATATTGAGAATGTGTGTAAGAAGCATCATACAAAAATGTTCATAGTGTCACTGTCCTGTAATAACACAAACACTAGAATTAATTTAAGTATCCATTAAGAAGAGACTGGATAAACTGAGGTAAACTGATGCAACGGAATGACAGTAATGACAATGGAGTAAACTAGAGCTATCAATATTAATATGGATGTCTTTTCAACTACACAATGCTGAGCAAAAGTGCAAACTAAAGAAAGTATGTATATAAAGAAAAAACCATGTATACGAAGCTTAGGAAAATGTAAAACACCACTATATATTGTGTATCCAATAACATGCCTGTTATAAATGTTTCCAAATGCATGGAAATAATAAAAATTCAATTCAGTTTAGTGGTTATTTCGGGGCACTGGAAAGGGGATGTGGCCAGGGAGGGAGTACATACAAAATGCTAATCACGTCAGTATTTTTTCCTTTAAGGTAGGCACACAGGTGTTTTGTTATATTGCTCTGTGTAGTTTTTCACTAAGTCTGAAATATTTCATGGGAACTTATCCACCCCCACTCCATATACACAGAACGTGTTAAAATCAAGAGAAAAGTACTGTGCAGGAAAGAAAGTGACTATTGGTGTGTTACAAAGAGAGATAAAGTGATGTTGTGTCTTGCAAGAGTAGGTGCTTACTGTATAAATTTGCTGAAATTAACGAGGACCAGGAAGGAAAGTAAACAGACTCAGAACGTAACAGAGAAGGTGAACAAGATGAAAAGGCTCTGGGGAGAAGAAAGTTTGGAGCCAGTGATGTGTGGAAAATAGCTGCACATGCAGTAAAGCGGAGTGGGAGGGTCAGAGAGCAGGACGGATGCTGAAAACCAGCCACATGCCCCTCTGCCTTAGCTGCAGCACCTGGGAGAAGTGGTCCCTGTGTTGGAAATTCTTTTTGCCAGAAGCGCATCCTTTAGGTGCTGCCCATCATAATGCTTGAAATGGTTTCCTAAAGAAATTATTCTTGCAGAGAGAAAGGAAGAAATCAAATGCTCTAGAGTTTGTCCCTACAAGAAAGTTATCAGAAGATAATGATCAGCATTCTTTTTTACAACAGAGGTCCTTTATTCATTTTTCATAAAGATTACTGCATAATTTTCATTCTGTTTTCTATATTTTCCTATCATCTACAAAGTGACATACAGTTCTGATAAGAATACGATCAGCATTCTGATTCTTAATTAATGACTGGCACATGATATAGGTTTTGGAATTGTACTATATGTCTTCAGCATTATTATTTCTTTGCTTGGATGATTTATTCTCTTGGGCTCAGAGAATACATGTTGGGCTTTTAGAGTTAGCAGGCAGGCGAATGTCCATTTTTTTCTTTACTTAAAAGCAGTACTCAACAAAGTCCACTGTGCTCTGAGCTCCTTTGATGTTGCTGAGTAGATGCTACAAATGTATCAGACAAATTCGTTTTTAACTGCTCACTGAGGGCTTTGTGATCACCACCTAGTTGTTGTTCTAACCATTTGGACCGATCTTCACTGAACAATGTTGAGTTAATCAGGCGGAACAGAGCCTGGCTCTCCTTGTTGCTTTTGTCAGAATGGGCTCAGCCCTGGATTCACAGCACGTACAATTGTGGGGCTTAGGAAGATCGTGCCTGTGCTTTACTTTATTGTTTTATTTCTATGGCTCAAACTATTAAAGGTAGTTTTGAGGAAGGAAATGCAAAATGGCAAGAAAGCAAAACGGCCCAGCCCCTTTTGCTTTCTAGGTTAAAAGGACTGTTTGGGGTAAATAAAGTTCTGTCTCTGTAATGACATTGTTTAGTTTTGCATCCTATTTTAGTTGGAGGGTGAAATGAACCAGATGTGTTTCTAGCCATGCTGACTCTTGGATTCCAGATCAGGGGGTCCTTAGCAGGGTTTTGTATCCTGCTGGTATACAAGGCTATTTTAAGAAATCTCGGATTGAGAAAAAACATGTAATATAATTACAGTGACCAAACCACATGTCTCGGATTTTCTAGGATGCCACCCAATTTCACTTAGTTTCAGTCTTTTCAATAAAGATGATTAATTTTATTGTATATATCTACAGACTTTGATAAAGAGTATATTCATGTGAGTGATTATGTGAAACACACAGATATATGTACCTGTACACACACACACACACGTATTTTGATTTGTGGGTTTATTCACATAAAGACTTCTTTAGAATTTTGTGGCTTCAGGATATGTGGTCTAGTAAGTATGACAGAAATAGCCATAAAGGTCCTAACTAGCTGAGTTACCCTGAGCAAGTCACTGCATGTCTCTGGATTTCATCAGTTCCTTAACATCCTGGAACATAGCAGGATCTCAATAACCGTCCTGGTGAAAGCAAAATGCCAGGCTCTTGCAGAATTCTCAGTCTTTGTCCTTACTTCTTCCTCTGTGTAGAATGTTCAATCACCTTATCCATTCTACTATACAGTGCCAGGCAGATATATAATTAAAAAAAAAAAAAACTGGAAGGAAATACACCAAAAAGATGAGATAATGGATAATAAAAATGTATTTTTTATACTTTTTAATATTTTCCACTAAAAATCATGAACAGCTATGAATTAGAAAATCAGATTATTTAAATATTTTTTTAGACAATCAGAAAAATTTTAAAAAGTAGTTTTTTTTTTTTTTTTAAAGTATTAATACATGTACTTGGGGGAACAGAGAGGAATTGAGAATCATGCTATTTCTTCCATGGAGGCCATCGCAGCATCCTCTGCCTTAGCTCCAACATGTAAGAGCTGTTCCTTTAGTTCTCTCAGAAGCCTAGAGCACACTGATGTGAGAGGCCACCAGATGGCTTATCAGCGCTGGGGATTTGGTTCCTTTTCAGGGATTAAATTGAGCTGTTTTACGGTACCCAAGCTCAAACGGACAATTACATGGAATGCTTCATATACTAAATGTTCCAGCAGCTGGAAGGTACTCCGTTATCTCTCTGTGCCTCATCGGGGCTGATCTGAGTGACATAGCCAGGTTCTATACTAGGTGTGAAAGTGTTGCCAAGGGGCCAGGCTGCGTGTGCTTTGTGCCCTCTACAAGTTTTCAGTCTAACTGGGCTAATAATGTGTGTGTTTTCAAAGTTAAACACCATCACAAGGTAGCATTTAAGCTTTGATTGGTAAAGAAGACCAAGTGGGCCACAGGAGTTTCTAGGAGGGACAGAGCATGACAGGGCTATGTTAAAAGGTGGTGTTTGGGGGAAGGAACAGCTTTCAGAAAGGCGTGGGAGTGAGAGTAAGTTTGGATTGCATGTTTTATTTGGCGGTGGTGGAGAATTGAGAAACAGTGGGAACAGAGAAGAGAGTAAGCAACCTAGAGAGGAAGGTGAATGGAGAGGTGGAGATGGGCCACCTGACAAGGCCGTGGGAATAGGACAAAGGTAGAACTTTGAACTTGGAGATGGTGGGGGAGCTGTTGTGTGGCTCTCGGGGGAAGGAGCTGCTGTGAGGTAACTTTCCTGGGCCACAGACTCTTCCCTGTATTGGAATGTGGTACGAAGGTACCACTGAACACAGGCTCATTGTGATGCTGCCTGTGCTTGATTTCTTGTTGCAAGTTGTATTTGGTTTGAGACCCAATTTCCCCATTTACAAAATGGGAATAATGATAGCCCCTTCTTACAAAATTATTCTGAGGATGAAAGAGATAAGCCTTATAAAGTGTTTAGCATAATGTCTGGCACATTGCGTAAGCCTAATAAATTGCTTTTATCTGCAAATTAATATCAGAATTAATGTTATCAGTATGGTAAAAATGACAGTAATTTTGAAAAGCTAAATATTAAAGACAACTGGAAATTATTCCATTAAGGGGTAAATTTGAGAAGGCTTTAGGGAGATCTTTGTTGGAAAGTCCCAGTCCAATGCCACAATTTGGCTCTACTTACTGTCACTTAGCTTTTATGAAATATTTATGTTGGCAGGTTACTGAACTATAATGTTCATTTGTTATCCCTCTAAGTTCAGTGAGGAAGATTAGTCTGTTTATCTTATGTTGCAGAAGATTCACATAGATAGAAACACACTGATGCTTAGTTAACAACATTTCTTCAGTTAACATTTGCCACAATTATCAGCCAATCTTTTCTGGACTTGGGGTCAAAGAACTATGTGAGTGATGGTGTTCAGGCAATTAGGTACTAGAAGAAGAAGGTGGCAGAAAATTTGGAGGGACCAGGGTGATTTCTTCTCAGTCAGACTGAAAACTCAGTTCTCAAATGTCCTTGAAGAAGGTTAGGAATGACTTAGAATTACCACGACAGGACTGGAAAAGTGAACCCAATAGCTTGTATTTTTAGAACATTAGTCATTCCTTTGGATGCTGTAGCTTAAATGATCCCTAATTAAAATTAACTACCTTTGGGAGGCAAACTATTTGAGTGCCGTTATCAGTGGACTTCTTAGTAGAGAATTATATTCCAAGCCAAAGTTCAAAATTCTCAAACTTGGCTGCCACTTGACATTCATATGTACTGAGCTACGTGACTCTTTCTAATTGATAACAATGGTGAGCTGAAAAGGACCCTGGGGGGATGTGACTCAGGGTGAGTCAGGTGCACACAGAGACTTGATCCAGCCCTATTGTCTTTTGTCAACAGGTCTTCACTGTGCTCCAGCTGGAATATCAGTGGGATTAAACTGGACATTATGGAAGGAGAGGCCATTTGTTGCCAGAGCTTTCGTGCAATGCCTGGCATGTCAGTGAACACAGCAGTGGCTGGTCCTGGCATCCATGTGAGGCTAACTAGACAGACAGGGGCCACAGTACCCAGTGGCCCAGACAGATTGTGTGATCTGAAGTCAAGGGGAAGGGGTCTGGAGGATCAAGAGTAGGATCAAACAGATCTCAGGGCACAGCTTTAAGAATATTAGGTGCTTCCCAGGTCCTCCCCATCCCTGCTGGCTAATCCTTCCCACAGTGCTGTGTGCAAAGTTAACCATTTCACGCGGGCCAAATGCCCGTGTTGAGCCTCAGACCTCTGCCCATAGAGCTGACCGCCTGTGTCTTTTTCAATCCTCCTCTGTAGGGCTTTCTATTACTATTTGGAAAAGAATAACTCCCTCTCCTTTTAGAAGGAAATGAACTACACCCTGTCAGTCAGGCCCTTTGCATTTGGCCATGAAACTGTGAAGTGTGTGTTTGCTTTTTTCCTGCTGCACATCCATTTCATTTCCCCTTCCTGTAGAAGAAGCATTCTCATTTTCCTTTGGGTCAGCATCCCCCCCTCAGTCTTAGCCCATGTGGGCCAGGAGGAGCGGGCCCACCCCCTGAGCGCTGGTATGTATGTGACCTGGGTCTGGCCAACTGGCATCACAGTACTTGTTTCAGAGATGGACCCATAAATCAAGATGGACTGCTGGGTATTAGCTCTGGGGTTTTTAATGTAGCTGTCCACTAGCCTTACCTTGGGAAAGAAGAAGATGTGGGGGAGGCAGCAGGAACTTCTATTTCAGGAGCTAAGTCTCAGGGCTTAGTAAAGGTATTTGTCCTTAGGCCTACAAGTGGCGCTTTCATCCCAGCAATATAAGCTCTGAGGTCTTAATCAAATGCACAGAAAAGGCTTTCAGGAGAAGTATCAGTCTGATCACTTTTGGTGGCCTTACCTCTGATAGCTATGCCTGTCTTGGCTATACTCCTCCATTTTCTGGCCACAATAGGGTGCTCTGCCAAGCGTATCTCAGACAAATACCATATTGTTTGTGGTGTGATCGTGACTTCCTGTCTTCCAATTTAGTTTTTTTTGCCGTGCATTTCACTGTCTGGGTCATTTGATACTACATCTGGTGCTTCCTGTTTTTTAAGCCTCTGACTCTAGTCACCCGACTGTACAAAACAGGGGTCAACTTCTTCACGAGTGATGCCAGCTTTAGTCACTTGTTTTGGTGTACTAATTGAGATTTGCGTAAGGAAAGCTGTCAGGTGTCTGCTGGTTTTCTCAGCCTCAGACACTTCCCTATTTATGAGTCTTTCTTTTTCAGATATTGGGACTTTCTCCCCCTTGTATGGATTGGTGGCCGTGGGTGTCCCCTGTTTCTAAGCCCCAACAATGCGACATGGTTCCTTCCCCCTTAACTAGAGCCCCTTCCTGATTCCTGTGGGTCCAGCTCTAGAAGGAGGCTGCTGGGGGGCATGGTGGGCTCATCCACTCTCCTGGGAGCTCACTGTGTCTCCTGTCCCAACCCTTAGGCTCATATGCCTCCTTTTCCTCTCCATTTCTCAGTGGTTAGCTCCAGTTAAACACCTTTAGTCAGGCCAGCAGAAAAGCTACTAAATACATCTTTTCTCATTTAAGAAAGAGGAACATTTTAGTTGCTAAATTTGTACTTCTTTTACCTTTCTTTCCACAGAATGGTCTGACTTCAGGGGAAGGGGATAAAGCACCGAGACACTTACTATAATGAGAACATTTATAATATCACTTAAACAGCTTCCTCCTGGCCTCTGAGGAAGGAAACTTTGTTGGCCCCAGCTGCTCCAGACTTGGCTTGTTTTTCAGTCAGAGTAGAAGGATAGATTCAAGGAATTGTCTAAGGTAATGGAGAGGAGAGGGGCATTGTCCTACCTAAAGGCAATGGCAGCTTTCGGGGAAGAAGGATCGAAAAACATTGGAACAAACACTCTAGCCTTGACATTCTGCTCCTTCTTTGTGACACCTTTGTTGAACAAAAAGAAAAGCTACATGTGGCTGTTGTAAGAATCAGAATGTCACCGTGTGCATGTTCCTCTGGCTCCACAAAGGCTCAGCTCCCAGAGGAAGGGCCTATAGCTGCTTCACCTCCTAGGGGTATTAGAGGTGGAAGCCAAATAGTTCCTTGTTCCACTTTCACCTCAAGCCAAGGGACCATTGGACCTGTGAAAATATTTGGCCTCCAGTGTTTCTGCCAATATTGTCTCAAGAGTGAGGAAAATCCCCTGTGGTCTCTGAAATCTCTCTTCACTTGTCTTTCATCTGGGATGGAGGAGTGTGTTGGAAGTCCACTCCACCACTTGTGTAAATCTACGTGTGTGTGTGCATGTGTGAGATGTACATGCTTAACAACACACTGAACTTAGCTCTTTAAATTCCTGTGTCAAAACTAAGCACATACATCACCCACTGAAAAAGGCAATACTATTTGGATTCATGACTTAAAATAAGAAAAAAACCAACAAAATCCCAAATCAAAAAATTCCTCCATTTCTGTATAATGCTTTAAATGACCTCATTTCTTTTCTGAAGCCACCTCATGAGGTCAGGAGGACACTGATGGATGGGAGCAGGTTTCAGATGGGGAAAGAGAAGGGACCCATCTAATCCAACTTGGAAATCAGTGGGCTTCCAAATCCACCTTAGGTTTAGAATGCTTGCATTTCACATTTAAATGTCAAAAGAAACCAAACAAACATCTAAAGCAGCTGGAGCTGTCGCCAAGTTACCACTGCCATCAGAAAGAGATAGACACTTGGGATGAAACAGGATATTTCTAGAGTTTTCCCAATCCCTGCCCCCACATGGGTACATTTCCTTCTGTATCCTGTCCTTGAATCTTTGGCAGAGGTCAACCAGGGGCTTAGGTGTTTCTTCAGTGGCCTATAGACAGGGTAGCAGTTCATCCCTGCCTCTGTTGCTCTCTTCTTTCTACTTCACATCCCCACCAGCTCTGATTACAGTTCCAGTGAGGATGTCACCTGGGAAACATTCTTCATTTGTCCAAGAAATCTTATCTTTTAGATGTTCTGTTCAGTGGTCTCTCTGGTGGGAACACAGCTGAGCGGTTGAGGGAATAAGGACCAGGAGATATTGTTTCAAACTCTTGGCTCAGCCATTTTCACTTGTTGAATGACCTTCAGCTGGGCCTTTATTCTTTTAAAGTCCCTCTTGGTTTATCTGTTAAGTGGGTGTTTTGTGTGGCTTTCTAAGTGCACATTGTACATACCTGGCATCCAGTAAGTACTTAATACAAGGAAGTTATTATCCTGCTGGATAAACATAGTCAGTTTTCCCTAATCCTCAGTGAAATTCCAGTGAACTTTCACTTTTAATTATTATGATAATCCAGATACTATGATTTTTTTTTTTTTTTTTTTTTTTTTTTTAGGTTCTCACTGCATTGCCCAGGCTAGAGTGCTGTGGCATCAGCCTAGCTGACAGCAGCCTCAAACTCCTGGACTCAAGCCATCTTCCTGCCTCTTCTCCAGTAGCTGAGACTATAGGCACCTGCCACAACACCTGGCTAATTTTTCTATTTTTAGTAGAGCTGGGGGGGGGTCTCACTCTTGCTTAGGCTGGTCTTGAGCTCCTGAGCTCAAGCAATCCTCCCGCCTTGACCTCCCAGAGTACTAGAATTAGAGGCATAAGCCATGATGCCTGGCCAGCTACTGTGATTTTTAAACATCTTTCCTTTAAAAAATATATTTGCATATAGCTTAGTATTACAGTGAAGCATCTGAAATGAAACACACCTGGGTTCATGATCTGGCTTTATTGCTAGTGGCTTCGTTTCTCTAAGTCTGTTTTCTCACCTGAAAGGTGAGACTGAGAATAAATAGCTCCTTCAGCATGCATTGAACACGTGAGAATTATATGAAGGGGCTCAATTATGGTTGTTACTGCATATTTTGGGGGGTGTGTGTGACTACATTTTATTAGTACTTTCTGTATGCTCAGTGTTTTCATATCTGATTTCTCATTTTGTCAACATAATCTTGAGAGGTAGGAATTATTATTATTTACATTTTATGGAGAGGGGAACTGAGGCTCTGAGAGGTTAAGTCTTAAGTCACTCAGCCAGTACTAAGTGGTAGACACTATACTAGATTGAAATCCCAGGGTGGGAATCCTTCCACATTACTCCCCAACTGAACCCTGCACATTTTACTGGGGTCTCTACCCTCTCTTTAGCTTTTGGTTTTTCTAGGATTCGTTCTCTGGGTGTGTGGCTTTGTCTTCAGGCAGGATGTTGAGTCTTCCTGTCCTTACCTCTTTCACCTCCATCTATTTCCATGCCTGCCTCTCTCACCTGGCATTTAGATGCTGACATTCTTGAGAGCTGTGGCTGGGTCAGTCCTTGCCTCCCACAGCTGGTGGCTTGCCTAGCTCACAGAAGACTTCTATCCAGTGTGTGTAAATTTTGTAACTGACAATGCAAGGTGGTGACAGTGGGGTTTTGGGGTGCAGGGCCACCTCACACTGTCTGCCCACCTCCATCTCTATTACATGGGTCATTAGGAAAGTTTTGAGCTATGCAGAAGTCAAGAAATCTGCACAGCTGTAAACAAATGAAGCCCTCCCAGTTACACCGATAAGCCGAGAAAGTTGAAACTTACGCTGGTGAATCACACAGGTGAATCAGAAAGGATGCTGTTGACTGTGTTTCTTGCAAGTGAAATAATGGACCATGACACAGTCTGTCTCAAAACTCTTTTTTTTTTTTTTTAAGAGACACAGTCTCACTTTATCACTCTCGGTAAAGTGCTATGGCCTCACAACTCACAGCAACCTCCACTCCTGGGCTGAGGCGAGTAGCTGGGATCACAGACACCTGCCATAATGCCCGGCTATTTTTTGTTGCAGTTTGACCAGGGCCAGGTTTGAACCTGCCACCCTCGGTATATGGGGCTGGCGCCCTACCCACTGAGTGACAGGCGCCGCCCTGTCTCAAAACTCTTGTAGTGACCCACATACTTGGCATAGTCTGCCTGAGATGTCCTGAGATGTCTGTGGCCTATGGGCTCTGCTATACCCTGAGTTATTAGCTCTACATGTACGCTGAGGTTGTCTGTCTCTACTGGCACAAAGGCCCAGGCCCTGGCATGGGTCCCACATCCTGCCCCCATCCTATGCACCCATTGGGTGGTATTAATACACCGCTGATTCTAGGCCACGCTGATTCACCAGTCAGTCTGTTCCCTAGTGCTGACCACAGCCACACGCAAGCTTCCAAATGTGCTATCAAGCATGTAATAGTTTGTCTGTTGGTTCATTCATTCATTGCCACTTGGTCTAGCTCTACAGATACCTAGAAAAATGAAGAGCTCACACTCAAACGAGAGGGTTTCCCACACCTGGATTCACTTCAGAATCACATAGGAAAGTTTTTACACAGATCTCTGGACTCCACCTAGGACCCACAGAAGCAGAATCTCTGGGAGTAGGTGTGTAGGAATTAGTTTATTTAAGATGCTCATGGCAGGATCCTGAGGCACAGCTGGTTTGGGGACTCCCTAGTCTTGGACTTCCCTGTGTAGCAAATGCTCTAAGAAGGCAGAGAAACCAGGATGGGGCTGCTAGGGTAATTTGCCCTACAATATCCCTTATTCTTTATATTTGGGCTCAAGGCCTCTAAAAACCTGCAGCATTTTCTTTTTCCCAGGACCTGCTATGTAAAGATTGCCACTGGACAGTAGGGTTTCAGGGCAAGGGACAAGCTTGTTTCCTTCCCTGTTGTGTCCCTGTGTCCCAGAAGCTGATAGGTAGGCAGCAAATATTTGTTGAATTAATGAACCAAGGAATGAATGGATTTGTTCCTACATTCACTTTAGGTGTGTGGCATGCTCACCAGCTTGCTGTTTCATGGTACCGTGTGTGTGTATGTGTGTGTGTGTGTGTGTGTGTATCTGTGTCTGCAGGAGGCAGACAGGGAGGCCCCTGGTTTTGCACCCAGCGGGCCACCTCTAGGCCCTGGCCTGTGAGGAGAAATGGGGGCTAGAAGAGAGCTGCAGCCCTGTCCTGCTGAGAGAGTGGAGGGTGTTGGGGCAAGAAGTGTGCCCAGCCCTCTGGGAAGTGTGGGGTTTGCCAAAGACAGAACTGGCCTGGGCTGAGCCTCAAGCAAGTGAGAGGTGGCTGGCATGGTGCAGTCATTCCAATGGTGGCGGATTGTGGCAGCACAAGTGAGGCCCCACGGACCTAGGTCCTCTCAAGCTAGCCCACAGAGATTCTCTGAGAGAGGCCCATCCATCATGGAGGTCCCCTGGGAGGGTCGGGGCAGCTTTTTATGAGTCAGTTATAGGGCTCTGTTTTCAGCACAGATCTTGTCAAATTCAAGCTGTCAATTGCACAGACCCTAAAAGCCTGTCACAGACTCCTGGAGACACCTCCGGGGACAGGCGTGCAGCAGACGACCTTGAGGGGGCTCTGCTGGGTGTGGGATGTGTCGATAAGAGGGATGAATGAGAAGAAGCCACCTGGCACATTTGCTACTGTGCTAGTCCATACCATGCTTCTGTGTTTGTCCTTGAGGGTCGTCTGGGCAGCTGCACTGAATATATGTCCCCTGTTCCCCACTTGGTTGCTTCTTTCCCTACCTGCTATCTCTAAGAGGGAGCAGGGAGGGAGGTAGTACATTGAGCTGGTTCAGGACACAGGCTGGGTCTGCCACCTAGAAGCTGTGTGGCCTCAGGAAAGTGGCCTTCTCTCTGAATCTGTTTCTGCAGGTTGTAGTGAAGATTACATGAGATAATACTCTGCTAAACCCTGGGCCTGTACACTGTAACTGATTGATTGCAGTCCATTGATGTCCACTATTTTTATCATTTTTATGGATGTATGACATAAGACAGCTTGGATACCATGCTTATTTTCCCTCCTTTCAGCAGCTTTTTAATCTATGCATTTCAACTCCAGTTGGCTGCACAACATCCCAGGGCCCATTTCAAGAGAACTAAATGGGGGCTGAGCAGGGGTTCAAGGTCAGGGCTCCTTCCAGATACTGTTTCCCATGTTGGTCTTCAGGTGCTCTTGTGAGGGATGGGACAGTTGCACCAGCCCTGCATGTGAGCACAGCCGTGAGGGTTCTCTCTGAGGGGGAAGGACTGGGATCTTTGCAGGGCCTTCTCCTTCCGGTGGAGAAGGGCAGGGGTGGCTCTGACATGATATCTCAACTGAGACTCAGGGGAGCTTAAATCTGGATCATGGGGTGAAAGCTGAAATTACATTAGCTAAAAAGCATCATCTGAGCAGGTGGTAAAATATGAAAGAAGCCAAGAGCAGATAGGGAACTTTGAGGAATGAGAATACTAGGGATGCCAGAGGGGCAGCAGCAAGATCAAGTGTGAGGGAAGCTGCCCCTGACCATGACCGGGCGTCCACTGTTGTCTGTGAGAGGCTGCTTTGCACCTCCTGTAGTGGCCTGTTTAAAGGGCTCAGAACGCTCCTCTGAGGGAAGTCAGAGTTTTCTCACTTTGCTCCTGTGTTGAGTACTGGCTGGTGGGACTGGCCCCAAACCTCCTTATCTGCCTCTTCAGGAGGAAACACTGCCGGTTGGAGGAGACATTCTAGACAGAAACAGTAAGAGCTTCACACCCACAGGTTGGCTTTTCACTAGTTTTTATCAAGCACCTGCTGGGTTAGGGTGATGTAACGAAAAATTGCAGGAGAAGAGCTATTGAACTGATCCCTCTTTTTCACTGGCTCACAGGTCCCCCTCAGGAGCACTGTTGTCCCAAAGGACACAGTCAAAAATCCTCTCCTGAGTCGGACAGGGCAGGCACAGGGTGGTGCGTTTATCAAAGACCATGGCTTGCCTCCACTTCCTACTGGCCCTTTAAGAAAGCCACCCACAGAGTAGAAACCAGAGAGTGTGACCAGACGCCACACCCTCTGTGCCGAGAGTCACGTAATCTCGTGGTCCGTGCCTGTGAGTGATGTGGCAGCTTGTTTGTGTGTGGGCTGTTCCTGTAGCCTGTGGCCCCAGATTACCCCCATCTTACCCCCATCTTACCCCCATCTTACCCTACCCACAGATTATACTAAGTAGCAGGGGACTGCCTCTGCCACAAGGCACGTTGGGTTTGGGTGCCACTGGCAAAACATAAGCTGAATTTAGGGAGTGAATGGACAAACCATTTTATAGGTTTATTTTAATGCCTATTAGAAAAAAATTTAACTGGCATGTTGAACTTGTCATTTCATGGTTATTATTGCTTGGGATAAGGCTAAGTTTATTAAGTAAAAAAGTGAGACAAATGTAAAGAAAAAAATTAGGTAAGTATTAGTATCTGGTTAGCACTGCCTACTAGAAATACAGTGGAAAACAAAAATGTGAGCCACCTATGTAATTTAAAATTTTCTGTAAGTCACAGTGAATAAAAAAAGACGTGAAAGTAGTTTTATAATAATAAGAGCTATTTTAGTTAACTTAATCTGTCTAAAAATAATCATTTTTCTAAGTATAATCACTAGAAAAATTATTCAGAGAGATTTTATTGTTTTTGTAATAAGGCTTCAAAATTTGGTGTGGGTTTTACACCTACATCACATCTCAATGTGACCCAGCCATATTTTGAGGGCTCAGCACCCACATATGGCTTGTGGCCACTGAGATGGAAGTATAGAGACCTACTGTATATAGACCTAATGTTGCCTGGCAACATTCCAGCAGCCCAGTGTGAATTTCTGGAGCCTAGAGCCTTTAGTTCTGATACTTGTGCTCCCCCCGCATTCTCTGACCCACCCAGAATTGCTCTTACCCTCCAGATTGAGTCTTGCCTATACTTCTCCCTTCTTCCATGCTTTCCCAAATAACATATGATACTTCATCAGTTCTCACCAGAAGTTTTACGACATTGGAAAGTTCTTATTGTATGTGTCTGCTGAATCTTTTGCAAGAAAGAAGGCTGAGAGAAATCCCCTTTGAAAGCCGGATAGACATGCCTTTTGGCCTCTTACTCATCGGCCAGTGGCAGTTTGCATGGGTGTGTTCACCAGTGACATTATCTCTAATTCATCTGGCGGGTGGCCTGAGGGAATATGCGACCAGCTCTTCTTCAAGGCCCTTAACATCATTTGTTATCAATCTTTAATATTCATCAGAATCATCTGGGGAGGTTCTTTAAAATGAAAGGGTGATTTTAACATGATGGGACAAGGCGTATGATTGTGATTGTGGGTATGTGATTCTGAAGGGAATGAAAATTGGAGAGCCGCTGCCTGAAATCTATTCCTAAGGTACATAGGCTGGTAACAGCTTGTTGGAGAACTCCAAATTGGAATTTTGTAGGCTTCATTATTTCAGACATAAGCATTAGAAGAGGAAGCAGACTCGTTCCACCCCAGGGTCATGACTGAACTAATTGGAGATGCCTCTGAATTTGCCACAAAGCACTGAACACTAGCTTGAAATTTTCCTAGAAGAAATTCCTACTTAATCCTAGCCAAGCATGGTAAGCATCAGCTTTGTGGGCCCTTAACTATTATTTACAAAAAGGGTTTTCACCCTGATGCATTTGTTAGCCCTGCCATTTTATCCTCTGCAATGCTCTCCAGGGACCAATTAATATTGGCTGAATGGAAGGATGATTCATAAGTGGTGATGAGCTTGTTCTGGATAGGGTTTCCATGTGTGCACTCAAGTGTATGTGTATGTCCATGTGTATGTGCACGTGCTTGTGTTTCATCACAAGGAAAATTGCCAGTACTCAGAATCTCAGGGAAGTCATCCTTTCATCCCAGTCTAAGAATAAAGCCCTATCCAAGTCTAAAGAATAAAACCCATGAGCTTATGGATTCCAGATGGATGCTAAGAAAGGCAACAGGAGACGTATTCTGAGGCATAAATAGCAGAACAGGATCCAGGAGAAAACAGTAGACTTCTTAAAATAAGGGGAGAGAGAATTTAGACTCATTAAAGACACTGATACCCTTTAATGACCCTGTAGACTACTTTTAGTACCACTTGACAGACTAAAATGTTGAGGCTCAGGGAGAGGTAATGTGCTCTGCATCAGCTAGTGGCTGGTAGTAAAGCTAGGGTCTGGATGGTTGGAAGGTCATCACAAAGCTGGTGCTTTTCTCTGAATGCCAAAACTCTCTCTCAGGATAACAATTGCTCAGCCTGTTTCTGGGTTCACTTCTCTTTATGCAAAAAAATAAAAACAAGAAGTTGAGGTTAAGGTATGTATTTGCTGAAGACAGATCACTATGTTCCTGGAGGAGACTGACCCCTCCTTGCCAGCATCAGGTCTCACAAGTGTGAGACCTCCATGAGGAGCTGCAGCACCGTTACCTGAGTTCTGGTCTGTTGTATGAAACAGGGGCCCACATGCAGGCAGTTGGAACTCTTAGGGGGTAATGGAGGAAGGCTTTAATGAAAAGACAATCTGCAGAGGTGTGGGGAGAGTCAAGAGAACTACCAAGGGGAAGACATTATCACCCTAGGCCTGAAAGGGCAAGCAGAGGGAGAACTGTGGCCCGAGGAGAGGGCCCTGGACAGTAGCTGTGGGCATAGGCAAGAGTGTACATCCACTCCCAGAGGAGTGAGGGAGCAGGGGAGTTGGGGCCTACCCTCCTTCTCTCACCATTTGCTCCTGTGCCTCAGCACATGGAGATCAACCAGCACACCCCCAAAGCCTGGAGCTCAATGCCCAGTTCTTGGTAAGGGCTGGTACAGGCCTTTATTCCCTAATTGGGAACTGCATCCTCTGGTCTTGGGCTACTGGAGGCTGTTTCTCCGGAAAACCAATAGAGAGCGCTCTCGTCTCTTCTGAAAATTAGCAGCAAGTTGGTTTGGAGAAATGGACTGTGCCGTTGCACTCAGTATGGGTCCTCACCCACATAATGGCTATGACCTTATTCTAGTGATGGGGCAAACTCCTATTTGGTTGGTTTCTGAATTAAATGGCTCTGGATTGGATTATCTTTCTCTAAAGAAATGTGGAGGCTGGGGGGTGGAGAGAAGATGGCTGACTGAAGCCAGCTTTCCACTGAGACTTCCGTCCAGAAGGAGAGTTAAAGGACAGAAATTTAGCAAGTAACCTTGTGGATTTGAGCTGCACAAAGAGAGAAGGTTGAAGAACACACATCAACCCTGCTGAGGTGAGCTGCGACCCCAGGATACAAACAAAAGGTACAAAATCCATTACCAAGTGGACGGGAGTCCCATCCCCGATGAGAACGGCTTGGAGTGCCCCATAAACAAACGAGCAGAGTTCGAAGATCCTCCCACTACACTCCATGGGAGAAACCCTCTAAAAACTGGACCTACCTCCCCTACTAGGGTGCCACGGCGTTCTTCTTCCAGGCATAAAACTGTATAAAGCTGTATATATTCTCTACTTGCAACTCTGAGCCTCCAGCACTCCCCTCCACTCTCACTCTGAGGTCTGGAGTCCTGTCCCCCAGGAGTCCAGATTCTTGGGTGATTTCTCGAGGGTTTTGGACAGGGCCTAAACTGCAGCTGGTCAGTGCTGACTCTGGGGCATGGGAGTGAGGAGAGTACGGTTGGCTGAGAGGGAGCCACATCGGAGCGGCCATGTGCGAGGCACAGAAAAGCAGCCATCTTTTAGCAACAATAGGGCTCACTTCCAGATATTCTAAAGCCACACCCCCTATCTCCCTGGGCAACCAGAGGAGGCCAGGCATCTACTCAGGTGGCAACCACCACGAAACAGATCTGGGATGGAAACGCAGGCCCCATGAGTAAAGGTTTGCCTGGGGCAGTACCAGCCTGGGTGGAGTGCAGGGACTAGAAACACATGTGCAGAGCTGGGAAGTTCCCAGGGCAGTGCTAACCCAGAGGACTGCTTTACTGAGCCTAAGATGTATCCGGCCCTCAGGGGATCATCAGCCTATAGACAAAGGAAGACAGGAGGCTAGAACTGATAGGTAACTGAATCCAAACATGCAGGAGCAAAGGCAGAGCCTGAGGCACAGGCTCTGGGAACTCAAAACAGCTTCTCTTCTACAGGGAAATTTAGCAGGGACAGAAACAAATTCCTGCAAAGTTGTTCTGTTCTGTTCTGTCAATAACATCAATCAGGGGCAGGGCTGGAACTGAGTGAACACCCCCCAGCCTCCATCAAGCACCTGAGATTGTCAGGCCTCACTTCTCCCTGCTAGATAGAGGCAGAGCAGAGCAGCCTGGCTGAGTAGAAATAGATGTCCTTGTGATTCACGCAGTATCTGGAGTATCTGTTCACTACAGGCAACTGGGTCAAAGCACTGTGAGACTATCAGTGACTGGGTGTGACAGAGGTGCAAGGTGGAGAAGGAGGCATCAACCTTCCCAGACTGATCTATTTGCTGGGTGGGTCCTCCTGACTCCACGGAGCACTGGAGCAAGCCATATCAGAGAAGTCATCAGACCCCTGCAATCCAGTTGCCAGAGACCTTTTAAACTCTCCCACCTGAGACAGTTGCTGACTGAGACAATTGATTTGGACCTTTTGAACTGAGCCGATTGCCTGAGGACTATTCAGGTGGTGCCCTGGGTGGGTGGTTGTAGAAAGGTTTGATTTTCCTTTTCCAATTGTTGCCTCTGAGGGGTAGAGTGACTTAATTGCTGGTATTTCTCCATAGCTGAGACTTCAACCCAGAGTAACTGTTTTACTAGGGTCGAACAGAGACCAGTTGAAAACAAGACAGAACCACTTAGCCCCACCACACCACACAGGGCCCCAGTTTCTCAGACCATAGCACTGTACGGATCTGCAACAGAGCTCCAGGAGAAAAATCAAATGGTGTAAAACAATTGTGGGGTGGAATGAGAGGAAAAACTCTGATAACATGAATAACCAGAATAGATCAATCCCCCCAAGGAAAGATATGGCAGATGTAACTAAAGATCCCATTCATAAACAGCAGGCCAAGATGTCAGAAATTGAATTCAGCATTTGGATTGCAAACAAGATTAATGAAATAGAGGAAAATTTGGAATTAGAAAATCGAGCAGCAGTTCAAAAGTCAGAATTAGAAATT